>CP045905.1:4459533-4475831 GCA_013387185.1 Caligus rogercresseyi
AATAAATAAAGTAGAAGTTGTCGGTGTCTGTCTGTCTGTCTGTTTTTTACAAGTAGGCGGCCACATGCCTGGGCCAATTCAGCTCAAAATTTGCATGCACGTCGCTTATCATCTGGGGAAGGACATGAGAAAAAAAATAAAGGCCTTAAGGCCACACTGGGCTGAAATGTCTTTAATTTTTTGACTAATAAAGCGATTTTATTTTTTCATAAAATATGTTTTGAAGAACTTTTTTTCTAAGAACTTTTCTCGCTGCATGTTGGTATGTATCTTCAAAATTGATGAATTGTCGAAAATAAAAAGGGAGAAAGAATAAATGAACCAGGTAGACTTAACCCGAGCAAGGCAGAGTTTCACAGAGAGCGCTCAAAGTTAAACAAACAGGTTTCTTCTCTCTCTTCTATTGTCAGCAAACCAGATCATCTGGGGAAGGACATGAGCTGCTTTGAAACCGCCTACAAACTCTTGAAATCGGCAAATGCATGTGCCGACCTTGCCGAGCAACGCCGGGCACATTGCTAGTATATAAATAAAGTAGAAGTTGTCTGTCTGTCTGTTTGTTACAAGTAGGCGGCCACATGCCTGGGCCAATTCAGCTCAAAATTTGCATGCACGTCGCTTATCATCTGGGGAAGGACATGAGAAAAAAATAAAAAGCCTTTAAGGCCACACTGGGCTAGAAATGGCCTTTTCATTTTTTGACTAATTTGACTAATAAAGCGATTTTTTTCATAAATATGTTTTGAAGAACTTTTTTTTCTAAGAACTTTTCTCGCTGCATGTTGGTATGTATCTTCAAAATTGATGAATTGTCGAAAATAAAAGGGAGAAAGAATAAATGAATCCAGGTAGACATTAACCCGAGCAAGGCAGAGTTTCACAGAGAGCGCTCAAAGTTAAACAAACAGGTTTTCTTCTCTCTCTTCCTATTGTCAGCAAACCAGATCATCTGGGGAAGGACATGAGCTGCTTTGAAACCGCCTACAAACTCTTGAAATCGGCAATTGCATGTGCCGACCTTGCCCGAGCAACGCCGGGCACATTGTATATCTATATAAATAAAGTAGAAGTTGTCTGTCTGTCTGTTTGTTACAAGTAGGCGGCCACATGCCTGGGCCAATTCAGCTCAAAATTTGCATGCACGTCGCTTATCATCTGGGGAAGGACATGAGAAAAAAAAAAAGGCCTTTAAGGCCACACTGGGCTAGAAATGGCTTTTTTCATTTTTGACTAATAAAGCGATTTTTTTCATAAAATATGTTTTGAAGAACTTTTTTTTCTAAGAACTTTCTCGCTGCATGTTGGTATGTATCTTCAAATTGATGAATTGCCGAAATAAAAAGGAGAGAAAGAATAAATGAATCCAGGTAGACATTAACCCGAGCAAGGCAGAGTTTCACAGAGAGCGCTCAAAGTTAAAAAAAACAGGTTTCTTCTCTCTCTTCCTATTGTCAGCAAACCAGATCATCTGGGGAAGGACATGAGCTGCTTTTGAAACGCCTACAAACTCTGAAATCGGCAAATTGCATGTGCCGACCTTGCCCGAGCAACGCCGCCACATTGCTAGTATATAATAAAGTAGAAGTTGTCTGTCTGTTTGTTCTTGCGTTACAAGTAGGCGGCCACATGCCTGGGCCAATTCAGCTCAAAATTTGCATGCACGTCGCTGATCATACTTGGGAAGGGACAGAGCTGCTTTGAAACCGCCTACAAACTCTTGCCGGGCAGCGCCGGGTAACATTCGCTAGTATATATATATCAGGACGAGTTTTAATTGGCAGTTTCTTGCTCTTCTAAATCTTCTAAGTAGCTTAAGATTTGATGAACTCTATAACAATTTGCTTCTATTCTGCTTGTACAATATGAATGAAAAAGTAAACTCAATTAAATTGGACAATGACAGGAACGAGTTATCAATTGTCCGATTGTCTTGCGCTCCTTTCCAAGCGTACCTGGCGCGTCCTAGATCGGGTGACCCATATTGTAGTCATCTATGATCAGCCGTTGGCAGCTCCACCCAGTAATTTTTTGGTAGGTAGAAAAGTCATGAGTCTTCGATCCTCGCTTGGATTTCGAACTGTCACGTGATTAGCGGATATGACTCATACAAGGCCTTAAAGTTCTGTAATTTTATTGTTTACTCCTTTGCATTCTTTATAAAATGAAAGCATTAAGTAAGGCAACTAAATTTAATCAAAGACAGCTTTTAAAGTCCCTGAGTATAGGTAGGCCTATAGTATATTGCGCATGTTTTAAAAGTTACAATTTAAGTATGGACAAAAATTTACACATTGAAAAGAAGATTTGGTTCATAAAATATGGTTAACAATTAAAATCAAAAAAATCTGATTTAAATCAAAAAAATCCGATTTAACGTAACAAAAAAATCAACCAACCCTTCTTTAAACTCTAGCAAACAAAATGTGAAATACCTCAAACTTCCTTTCGTTTAAGTATGCATTTTCTGGGGTAGTTTATAGTCATATACTAAATAAATATATATTACTATTTTGAATGTGATTACTGACATACTGAATTAATTTTTTTCTTTATGATTTGAAGTTTATTTACATTATGCTATGCCTGATATCAATATACATATATATATATTAGACTCCCAAAATAAAACTACTTTTTTAGTTCTTTTACATATACCCAGCGATTCTGGTGTATTCAGGGTGTATTGTATTTAAAAGATAACTTAAATAATCAACATGAGTACCCTTCTTTTCTTCTTTTTCCATCTTGAAATTTAAAGACCCCTAGTAGGAGCTGTTATTTAAAAAATGGTTGGTTGCGTCAGCATTATTCATTTATTGGCACTAAATATTTATTATATTATTATATATTATAATACCTTAAAATCTAGTTCCTTTGTGAATAACGGTATGGGGTCTTCAAAATGCTTTTTGTATGTATTAACTTATAGGGTAATGAATCATTTTGTAGATTAAAATGATTTATTCAACCATCGTCATTTAAAAATTCACATATATCATTAGTGATATAACGTCTACTAATAGGGTATTTAAAAAGTTTCATGGTCGAATTATTTTAATTTGAGGGATTTAATGCAGTATTCGTGGTACTATAATTATATTTAAATGATTATTTTTGTATGAAATGCAATTCAAATCTTTTTATAATTTGATAAGTATAGATATAATATTAATATGGGGGGACAAAAATATTACTGAGTTGTTTCTTTATATTAATAAAAATAATATTCGTTCCCCACAAATTATTTAAAAAAATATTAACATATATTATTTTACTACTTGAAATGCTTTATTAGGTATATATATATTTTTATCAATTGATTATCGCTTTGTGTTTATTTGAACTCCCAAGATTTGTAGAAATGCAAGTAGTTAAGGGGTTTAAATACTTAAGTCTTGGACATATGTAGAATTACACTCATAAATAACTTTAAAGCAAAGGGCAATATCTTTCTGGGCTCTAAGTTTTAGATGACCACAAATATGTTTTTTGGTCAGTTTGAAATATTCAAGGAGTTTCAAACTCAGATTTTTTTTCGTTTAAGGGGACCAAATATTGCTTCTTTATTTTGGGTTATCTATCGTGAAGGAGGTCTCCCGATATTTATTTATCGCAGGATATGAAAAGAACTTTGTTTTTGACCTCCGTCTTCGACAGCAGACAAACTCAATGTATGTAGGATCGAAATAAACTTCTCTTGTTTTATATCTGTATGTAGTTTCTTTGATATCTCAATGTTATGATCAGCCATTAAGGGCAGATTTGATTAATAATAAATTCAACCCATCCCAATAGTAAGGACCCACAATTTTTTAAATATATTGAATCATTTTCTTCTAAATCGTCCATTTATTTTCATAGCTTGAACTATATCTATTCATGGCAAAAAAAAATAGCTGACGTAACAATGAGCCAACGCGCTCCTCCCTTTTTGCCTAGATGACTAGTTTGAGCTACATCGGTGAGTGCATCAATAAGCAAGGCTTCAACAGCCTTAATCAACACATAATTCACCAAAGGATTGTCTACAGACAATGCTGAAACATGGGAATTTCTCTTATCCAAAGGAACGTGGAACCGATCAAACAGGAAGAATCTAAGCTTTTGTGATCAATTTCCGTTGCGCATATCGAAGTATCTTCCTCAGAATGACGATTTGAGGGGACATGATTCACCTACAAATCAGAAGGCGATGAATAGTCTGAGCATAGACGAGAGCTGTTTAACTAACTCATGAAGGAACACCGCCACGACGTCATCGTAGACGTAGAGGATTGTTTGCGAAGCAATGCACATAAAAATGAAACTTGTAGCAGAGTATATCCTTCTCTCTGCTCCTCAAAGAGACTATCTATAAATAATTGAAATAAAAAATTTGTGTAAGATTTTGTATAAAAATAATTACCTTCTACGAAATACAGATCAGTTTAGATCAGATAATCGAAGGTGTTTGTCATTAATACCTTTAGTTTCAAACTTATAGAAATATATTTTTATGTTTCCAATACAAATCCTCTAGTTTTTGGTTTACGGCTTATCATAATATTTTATATTGTTTATAGTTTTAGTCTGGATAACATAAAAGACTTTCTTTTTTAAATAAATATATGTTATTAATACACAGATAATCAAATATTTAAATGCAAATCCATGTTTGTTCCTAAACATAAATAAATATAATAGAAAACATAATATACTGAATGAGATCACAAACCTTATTTATACATTCCATCTTATAATTCGCTCAATACCTGAGAATTAAATCTCCTTTCATAAATGCCTCATTTGTCAACACAATCATCCATTATACCCAAACTGCAATAATAAAATGTATGTATTAGTAATATCTAAGCCATTTAACAAACATTTGCATAGGCAAGGCATGCAAAAATCCTTTTATTTGCATCTTAGTAATGTCTTTAGATTAATATCAGGCACAAATTTAGAAAATACGTATGTTAAACTTGCTTCATTTTTAAATTACCTACCAAAAGAGATCTCTCTCTCTCTCTTTATCTCCCTCTCTCTCTCTCTCCTCCTCTTGACATTTTTTTCTCTCTTTGTGGGTGTATAATAAATATGTCACAGATTTTATCAACGCTTAAAAAAATGGAGGGAGTGTTCTTAAAACTTGATTGTCGATTTAAGTTATTTGGTTTTTTCATTTCTGGGCGAGTAATATTTGTTCTAAATCCTCGTATGCATTTGATTGCGAAGGAAATTACATTATATAAGTATGTCAAATAGCATGTAGCATATAAATTAGCATATATATATATATATATAGTAAAAGAAGTGTTGAATATACAAATGCATAATGTAGTATCTTATCGATTTCACATTGTGTCAGATTTAGTTGTGCCGTGCTTATATTTTAATTAAATTGTGAATATGGGCAAACAAACATAAACCCAACGTTTAACCAAAGATGTCCCATAAATTTACAGATATATGTGGTTTTTTTCAGATGGAGCCCTTTATTTTATAATCATAAAGACGTCCTTCTGTCAGAGTAAAGATTATCTATCGCAAAGGAGAGTAAACAAAATAATCATTCATTATGTATAATATATATATATATATCAGACTTGTTGACGTTCGCGAAAAATTGTCGTTTGTCGTTTACCAAAAGTTATCGTTCGTCGTTATTTCTAAATTGAATCGTTCTTCGTTCATCCTACGTTCGTCGTTCTGAAACAAATTGACGACGTTTTATTAGAAAGGATTTTTTTCTCCTCATCTGAAAAAAAGTGATGACTTTATAAAAAAGGATATTTGTCCCATGATAATGCTGTTGTTGTTTTTGGCACCAAAAACGAACGGTCGAACGATAAGGTATTTTCCTTGTCGTTCTTCAAAAACTTGTCGTTCATCGTTCGCAAACGACAACAAATGACGGATAAATATTTATATAATAATATATTATTTGTTATTTTGGAATAGTCTCATCAAAGGATGTATAAAAAATGTATTGATTGAGGCCCATGAGAAAGGAGGCTCAGTTTTGTTAAGGATTCTCCAAGTTGAAATTCACACCTCAACATCCAAGAATGAAGCGATTACATATTCATAATACCAACTGTTTTTAATCATGATTAAATAGCGTTGTCTATCAAGGAATCAACTTCAAGAAAAATAGTCAAACTATGTTATCATAACATATAAAGTGGGCAACCCTTTAATTGTGAATAGTTCACTTTTGCTTAAGTATTATATTGAACACAAATCATTGAAGGAACTATAAATATTTTAGTTATTTTGGTATAGATCCGGAATTGGATTTCTTCTATGAATAATTAAAAGAGATACTATAAATAAGTTATATGTTAATAAATAATCTGCTTTTACGTGCATTGAATATAAGGGATTATATAATGACTGAAGCAGGTTTTTTTACCTTCAGCAAATGTTATATACTTAACTAAATTAATGGGACGAAGAAAGATCATTGTCATATATAATATATACTTGATTGAAACCGTGATTCAAATAGCTAATCTGAGGCAATAGTTGTTGAGTGTAACAGATTTTGCATCGCTGGTGTTAGTTATTCAGTGTAAACTTATAATCTCATAATGCTGATCCTTTACTATTTTTTATTTTCAATTACTTAATATAGCAATCAGAGATAAAAGTGGATTATATGCTCCTTTGATTGTTTTTATTTTATAATTTATTGTTAAAATATGATTTATAACATTCCATTTCCATTTATCTTTCCATCCCGTGTATTTTAATAGTATAGCAGCCTTTTAAATAAATATTCATTTCTAAATTATGAAATTATAGTAATTGCAACTTTATTTTACCTTATACTTATTACCATAAGTGCATACCGCAAATATAGTTAGTTAGTAAGCTATGTTCAGTTAACAGTGTGTTCAATATTGGTCCTACCCTTCTTATTGCTTTGCCTATTGGGTTCGATGATGTATTGTACGAATATATTATTGCAGCTATTTCTTGAATATAATCGATGATTGTGTTGATAAATTAGTTATTGAAAAAGAGACTTAATTCCAGGTATTGTACGAATAATATTGAATGTACCAATTGGGATAATAATAAGTAACTTAACCCATTAGTGCCGAAAGTTAAAAATGATCCCACAACTTTGAAACTTCTCACACAAGTCCAATATGATGCAAAGACTTCGAATGTCAAAAATTATTTAATTACTATAATTACTTATTGAGAAATTAGCACGTAGAAAAAGTCTACGCTTCGGCACTAGAGATCAAAAATTCAATAAAAAAGAAAAAATGATGTATATTAATCTTTATTTACCATACATATTAAAAAATGAATTGAATGAATGAGTTTTCTTATTTCTAAAATATAGAACAATGAAATATAATAAATTATAGTTTTAAGATGTTTGATGAATATTTTCAAAACATTTAGAATGAAGAACTACATCGTATTTCATATACAAAATAATGCTCTTCCACTGCAATGCTTACAAACTTTTGCAAGTTTGGAGCTTTCTATGCAATGATTTTTACCATCAAAACGATAAGATTTTGATGACTTTGAAGATTTTTCGACGTCTTTGAAATGGTGCTTGTCCGAAAGATTTGCAAAATTAGAGTGTCAACAGCTCAATAAATTCATATAGAGACATTTTTTCATAAATTGATGAGCGTTATATATGTACTGTTGTGCTAATCATATAAGAAAATTTAGGCCAACACTTTTTTGCCTTATTCTTAGTGTGTATGTACTTATAGCCCGGTCCATCACGTCTACATATTCCATGTGAAGATTATAATTTTGAAATCATATAAAACTAAACATGTACAAAAAGATGTGAGAGATAAATCCACCAAGAATACTTTCAATTCATCCACAGTTACATCCAAAGGGCCATTTTTTGTGGTATATTCATTTGTTTCATCAATTATTTTTTCGTCGTCTGATTTATCAATGCCTCTAACGGAAAGACAGTTAACTTCCGGTAAACCCCATATACACACTCCCACTTTCATCGATATCTTCGAGAATACTCAATATTTCTTTCGTGGTGATTCTAGAAAAATGATTTATTTTCAAAAACTTTGGTAAAAATTAATAAATTGTTGATTTTATAAACTCAAATGAAAAAGAAAAGTATAATTTTGGTTCAAAGTAACTTAGATTGAATGTAGACACAATTTATCATAACTATGATTTTTTGTGCTGTAGTGCCGAAACGTTGATTTTTCGACGTGTCATTTTGAAACAAAAAATAAAGACCCTTATTTTCTAATTTGAGGTTTAAGTATGTAATATATTTGAAAAATAATTTAAAGAAATAAAATTAAAATTACTTATGACATGAGACCACTATCAAACACAAATAGTACTGACCGTCAGAAAAGAATTGGGTATTTGCAACCATCCCAAATCAATTGCTTATTTTCAACTGAAACAAATAACTTATAGGGATCAACTTTTTTGTGGTTTCTAAATACTCAAACAAAGACATAAACACGCATTTTGAATATAATTTATGCATTTAGATGTGCTGTAGAGCTGTTTTACTGCCGCGTAGAAAAATCTACGCTTCGTCACTAATGGGTTAATGTAACAACTAATCCATCAAACCTAAGATCTTTTTAAGGTTGACCAATATTGACGTTTCGTCTCGGGAGTCAAACCTGCGTGTTCCTCAACATGAAGAGTCGAACACACTTTCACGCATTACTCATTGATTAGTTACTTCAGCACTCATTAAGAACCTATGTAAATTTAAATATTGTAATTATTGAGCTGACTTAAGGAGTTGCTAAAAAATAATATTTTTAAGCCCACAAGAGTTTATCTTAAAGACGGTTTAGTTCAGATTGAAGAATTACTTAGATTCTTGAAATAGTAGCTAAGGGTCATTTAACTTTATGATTTTTATATGCATATATAAAACCAGGATAGAAATATAGGACAAAATTATGGGAATTAGTGTTAGTGCACTTCTTTTTAACGGTAAACGGAAGAATACATTAATGCTCAATTGTATCATTTTGTGCTATATATATATATATATATATCCCGGCTGTTTTTTGAGCATCGTCAATTTTTTTTGGAGATTGTTTTCTAAGAAAAACGTCGTCCATTTTTGTTAGAGATTATATTCTATAAAAAAACTTCGTCAATTTTTTTTTTAGAGATTCTTTTCTGAAAATGTCGAAGGAACAAAAATATGGCCCGGCTTGAAAAATTTAAGTCCTGCTCCGGGTCCCGGCGAAAAAAGGTGTCCCGGTCGTTTCCTGATATATATATATATATATATCAGGCTTGGGAGCGTTCAGCTTTTTTTGCGTTAAGCGTTCCGTTCAGCGTTAAAAAAAAATTAGCGTTCCGTTCAGCGTTCCGTTCAATGTTTTTGCGTTCAGCGTTCCGTTAGCGTTCAGCGTTCAAATATTTAAAAAAGAATTTCCCAAAAAAGTACTGCGTAGTGATGAAGTTTTTTTTTAGAAAAGAATTTCCGAGAAGAGTACGCGTTGTGATGACGTTTTTTAGTAAAGAATTTCCCAAAAAGTACTGCGTAGTGATGGCGTTTTTTTTTTAAGAAAATAATTCCAAAAAAAGTACTGCGTAGTGATGACGTTTTTTTTTTAAGAATTTCCAAAAAAGTACTGCATAGTGATGACGTTTTTCCGAAAAAAGTCCAAGAAATGTTTGGAAAAATTGAACGCTGAACAAAAAACTCTTTTTTTGCGTTCAACGTTCAGCGTTCAAAAAAAGTTGCGTTCCGTTCAGCGTTCCGTTCATTGAACGTGCGTTCAGCTGAACACCGTTCAATTTTGCGTTCCGTTCACAAGCCTGATATATATATATATACTAGGTTATGGAGCGAACCGCTATATATTTATTAGGGAGAACCCTAAAAAGTATTTCCAATGATGTCAAGTATGAGGCATTTCTGGAGCCCCAACGCTGCAAAGAGTTTTAATTTTGCATCAAGCCTAATACATTTTATCTTGAAATTGAGGGGAAATTTTTTAGCACTGCTTTTAATAGGGGTAATTATAAAATCATCTGTCGCCACATTTTTCAAACTGAAAAAGCACATAAAAGAGAGAATATAGCAGAAATATTTTAATAGTGCACATATTATTCCATTTTACTTGCATTTTTGTAAGATTATGAATGGATTTATGACATTTCACGGCACACATTTTTATAGGTTTATGTATGCACTAAAGCATACGACGCAACCTTATTCGTATTTTAAAGTTATGTGTTGCAGTTACTGAAGGAAGCTACTCGCCTCAGGTTTGCATTTATGCATAATGATTTATTATTGCAGGGATTAGAAAGGCTGTCTGTAAATTCGAGGAGAGTATAACCCAGCTACAAAAGTATTCAAATAAAATTTCTTATTCATACATTCAGGACAAACAAAAAAATGCACCTCATATTTACGTAGAATTTAGGATTTTGACAGAAATCAATCTTAGATCCAAGTGTTTGGTAAGTTTTCGATTCGAAAATAGGATTTTTGCATGTGAAATAATGAATGATTTGGCATGTGAATTCTGAATGATTTTGCATGTGAAATATAATGATTTTGCATGTGAAATTCTGAATAATTTTGCATGTGAAATTCTGAATGATTTTGATGTGAAATAATGAATGATTTTGCATGTGAAATAATGAATGATTTTGCATGTGAAATAATGAATGATTTTGTACTAGATAGTTATTTTTTTTGCCATCAGGCAAAAATTTTATAGACTTCTATAAGAACTTATAAGACAAACATAAAAACCGACAACTAAACAGAAAATTATAAACCAAACGACAAAAAAAAATTATCTAATTGGTTTAAAATGCATGAAACAAACTACTACAATAACTTATAATGAATAACAACTTGTTATTTTAAGTGTCAAACAATATTTTTACCAGGATCATTTAATATGGGGAACATTTTTCATTCTTAGATAGGAATACTAAGTTCCCTTTTTTTAATGGGGTACTCTTGATTCAAGGGCGCCATCTTTATATGTTGTTTTTTTACTTGGCCCAAGGGACATATCAAAAGAGTGATGTCTAATGAGTTATTTAAGTATTTTTGTAAGATCTGTAAAGCCCCAACGCATCTACCTTAGCAAATAATATGCTTTTTTCGTACATCCCCAATGGTATATAAACATATTTTCCATTCTATGTTTAAGTAAAAAAAAATTGTCAGTTAAACGTAAGCTAATACCATCTGTATTTTTTTAAATTATACTTATCTCTTCGCCCCAAAATACGCGATATAAGGAAATATTCAATGGATATTTACAATATGAGTCCCTCAGGAACTATAGTGAATTTATTAGACATATCTTAAGCGAATGTATCTTATGGTTGCCTTATCAGTTAAATTAGCAGGTTTCTTGCTATTTACATAGTTGCTTTTCTATACACTTTTAATAATAAATCCCTATCTGTCGTAAATGTTATGTACATACGAAAGTATCAAAATATTTTAGATAACAAGAAAGTATTAAAGATATTTTTTTATGCATAGCACATTTATAATTACCTTACTTGCAATGGTTGTACGAAACATATTCTTTTTAAATATAATTTTCGAAAGACGAAACTAGCCTGGAAGGTCATTAGACTATATTATATGGATAACACAACAGCTACGACATATTTATTGCATCAACGACTACGTCTAATTTATGTGAAAAATACATAGATATGAATTTCGACGGTGTTTCATTAGGATTTTTCAAAAGTATCGTCATTTTTTTATTTTTTATTCACCGTTCAAAAAAGATTATATATAAAAATCGATAATAATACATAGTAAAACTATATAAATAAGCATTATAGCTTAAAGTTTTATCATCGATACTGAACGAACAAACTAAATACATTTAAAAGATCACATGGTTACAAAAAAGTAAAAACATTTAGTGGCGTTTATTAAAAATATTTTAAAGTCTTTGTATGTTACTTTAAGAGAGTGTGATATTCCGGGATAATATTTAATTACAGATGCCGCTAATGTCCATGAAGAGTCAGATGCAGAGGGAATTTTAAGTCCAAAGCTGCATAGCGAGCTGCGGCAGATAACAACAATGGCGTGACTAATATCTGATGACACTTTATATTATATGGAGATGAGCTTTACAACATGCATGCTTATTCATGGTTGCCAGATGTGTATAATATGAATTGGGTTAAGTTCATACGAATTTGGTCTTTGGAATAACACATATATGTATTGAAATAAGTTTTTTTTTGAGCTGCATCTCTCAATAATAAAAATGTAGAGTTCCAACATAGAAGAAGCATCAGGTTAAATATCCCCCTAACATACTTTAATATAAACAAAACTGACTTAAATGGAGGACAGGAGCTTTTCAACAGATCCTCTACTTATTCCTTGTTGGTTTTAAACTTGAGAAATCAAGGTGATATCTTCCTAAATAATGTAGTTTTGAGACATTGAAAATATGTTTATAAAAAATATGTACTTGGTTCCCTTTTCTGTATTTATTTTAACTAAGAACAATCTTTCATAATGTTTTTATGATTTATTCCGATTACATGACATTGTCCAAGAATGAAGAAACTCTTGGAAAACAACAGAATGTATTTAAAATACTCAGCATTATCTTTTAAAAATATTCCATGATTACTTATCTAATTATTGTTGAGAACTCAAAAAATGATTATTTTTTCTGTTTTGCATTAAAGCATTCAATTCAATCATGACGAGTCCCAAATACATCCTTTTCATCAATGATGACTAGACAAAAAAACAAACGACGAGATAATCCTTGTTATTCATTGATTTACTGCATTATTTCTTTTATCTTAAAGATCTTTTGATATATATCAATGAACTTTTCTCCTTAAAAACTACCTAAACACATTTTCAAAAACCTAATATGAATTCACATAACCATAAATCCTGCAATAAAGTTTCGTCAAGAGGATTATCATTCGTAAATATTTTTAAATAAGAATAAAATGGATTTGAATATTTTTTTAAAGTGGGCCTCTGATAATTATCAGCCTTGCTTTCCCATCCCTCAGAATATCAATGAATTTCAATGTAAGGGTTGCGTGAATGGAATGTTTTTTTTGGTGAATATTGCGTTTAATTATTAATATTTAACAATTCTTAATACAAATTGTACTTCCTTGTAGCTTCGCATAATATATAACAAAAGTATTAATTATAGCTAAAGATAATAAGAAAGACCTTTTTCTTGGATAAGATTGATTGAAAGAAAGATAGAAAAAATGCCAGTCCAGTTGACATTATGAACTCCTGCATCACTCCACTCGTGGTTTTTTGTTTAGTTGTTTGAGGGTAGGATCCAAGAGTACGAATTGGAAGTCGATTCTGAGTCCTAAGGCGGAATCGAATTTACGATCTTAGCCCATTCCCTCGAAAACACGATCACTTTAACCATGTTGTTTACTCATTTCCTCGGAAGAACAAACAGGTAACCAATGTTACAATTCCTAAGAAATGCTGGTATCTACCTTAGCTCTGGAGGATGTTGGTTAGAGCATTTTTGAGCCATCATTCTCTTAAGACAAAAGAAATCCACTCAGCCAACATGTGATAAGGACGTCTCATGACTCTGCTGGCAAAAACGACAATGACTGATGATATCTAAGAAAGTTATGGCCAGTTATTATCTGTATTTGAATACATAGAGATCACGACTAAGATTCAATCGTCTCGATACATTAGGGTCTGGCTTTGGAAGCCATAGTTTACTTTGTCTACAGGAGCTATCCTGTGTCCCTGGGGGGAGCCCATTCTATGTAGAAACCTCTCCTTGCCAGGTCTGACATAAAATAATCTGGAATAGGAATGCCCTTTAATAGCTTTGATCCAGCTTTTGGAAGTCGGTCAGCTTTCTCATTTCCTGGCCAACCACGTGGGCTTTAATCGAATGAAGGATTGACATGTTTTACACGTCCAAGTGCATTCAAGCATTGATGCAACACCTTATGGCTTTTGAGGTGTGGACATCAATTCAGAGAGAGGAATTTGTATAACCCCAAATTGTCTCTTCTAATTAGTGCGATCCATAACATTTGTGAATCCTTTTGATGGTCTTCACTCATTTGGACTAAATAACTTCTTTAGTAAATGCCCTCCTTAGGAAAAAGTAATCCTTTTTTTGTAACACCATGTCTGGTACTAAATGGATCATCTCTTTGATATAAAAACGTAGAAAAAAAAAACTTTGCTATTAACTATATTTTCATTAGTGAGCTTACTCACTTCATATAATCTTAACATAGCAAGGGACCTTTAACAAAAGACACAAGGAATGGACATCATGGTAGGACTATAACGATAATACACTTTTATGTAAATAAATGAAATATTAAACCATTCAAACTAGTAGGGGGAAATGGTATTTATACTGATATGTAATTCACTACTTTGCGGAAATTCCATTTTTGTGGGCTGTTCCCATTTTCTTCCTACAATCAAGGGTTTAGTGTCATGGGATGAAAGGGGAATGTTTGAACTCTGTAAGAACATTATTTTGTTCTATCTAAATTGAAAATGTAGCATTCTCAGGAGAAACTAATGATGCTTATAATTTTCTGAATTTATATATACAATCTTTTATATGTTTTTTATATGAGTTTTTGTGTATGTTTTAGGAAAAAATATTGATGATGCCAATATTATTCGGAGTTTTTATACAATTTTTTAATTGTTTTTATATGAGTTTTGTGTATTTTTTGGGGAAATAAATATATATTATTTCTTGCTTATATGCGTTCGATGAAAATGCATAGATATGAATGTTAGGATATGGATAAGCACTGTATCGTTATAGCCAGATAATTGAATCTAAAATATTGTTCATTGAGATTGATCGCAATGGCATTCCCCTATCGGGAATCAACCTGAGCCCTCGACATTGAAAGTCAAGAAAGCTTTCACTGAGATTATGCATTTTTATGTCAATATAACATGAAGTTTCTAGAAATTGCACTTATATATCCATTCATCCACGAAAAATAATAATAATGGGACTGCGATAGCCGTACGTGTTAAGGCGTGTTCAAATCCGAAAGGGGATTGTGATATTTGGTCTACCTCACAGATAAGATCCTAGGTCGGATAGACTAATTTACATGCTATATCCAGTCGGATGATTGCATACTATCGAACCATATAAGTACAGAAAAATCAATGTGTTTGACTTATTTTCTTAAGATATATATATAAAAAATCGATTAATAAATGTATTTTAAATAGCTAACCACAGATAACCTCTTGTCAGATAAGATTTCATTACTTAATGCAAACCTATATCATACATATTGGGAGGAAAAAGGGGAAGGCTTATTCCTCCTTAATATAAAGGTACAAGTTATGACTTATGTAATGTCTTATGAAGAAACCTTACCCCCCCCCCCCCCCCCCCATAGTCCTGTCATACTCAGCCACTTCCTTTTGAAGTACTTCGTTCCTTGCATAACTCAAGAAGATTGAGAGAGAGAGAAAATGGGAACAGATCAAGAGTAAGTTTTTTTATTTAAATTTATTTCATTAATCCATATATATGTATTTGGAATGATGAATAACTCCAATAGCATCCAATCTTCGTTTTATAAATGATATAGACATACAAATAGCTTTATGTTATCTAGGGCCAGAGTGCATTCACCAAGCTGGGATGAACATTTGTTAGGTTTGCCTTGATTAAAACCTACAAACAGAGTGAATATATAGTATATGAGACTGGATAACATTTGTATATAATAACTCACAAACTACATAGGAAGAGAATATTAATCATTGGAAGATACAATTATTGTATGTATGTAGAAGTCAACACATCAACAACCCTCATGAAAGTGATGCCTTTGATCGATAATCCCATCGGGGTTTTTATCATTCGTTCTTTCTCTTTTTTACATCAATCACATTATTAAAGAAAAAGTCTCCATTGATATCCTTTCAATTAATTCATCCGAAAAGTAGCAGAAATGCGTCAAATGTTTACTTTTGATGATATGTAGATATCAACAACTGTGAACCATAAATTCTTAATGCCAACCGTTTTTAAGTATCTTCTTTTCCTTTCAGACCAATCATGTTAGAGAAAAACTATCTGTTTCTTATCCTTCATAAGAGATGAAGGAACAATTATTGTTGTAAATAAATATTTTTAAGACTAGAAAAAGGGTTTTTTCCCCTTTTTATGCTACAGTAATATAAAAAAAACTTTGCCTTTAGGTAAATGGAAGAATGTGTATACCATGATGTCCTTGATTTCTATATTTTTTACATAGCAATCTACATGTATATACTCTCATAC
>CP045905.1:4475931-4548431 GCA_013387185.1 Caligus rogercresseyi
ATATCTATGGATCGTAATGATTCATTTGCACAAAATGCACTTTCTTAAGCTACATAAGAAGCAAATATTGTTTTGTTATAAAGTACTTAAGAATAGATAACATAAAAATTGTCATGTTGTGAAACTACTTCTATGGACAATTATATGTAAAGAACTCTGATATCTTTCTTCCGCTATTGCTGATAGGCGTCTTTAAAGACTCTAAAGTACACTTTTTCATACTTTCAAGTCTTTTTTTGTGTGTTTTTATCCATAATGAATTTGAATATAAGGAGCAGTTTGATAAAATAGCTAAAAATATTTACGAACATAAATAACCTGTGATTTTGCATACAGAGGGACTCACCGAAATTTAAAATAGTTTAATTATCCAAAAATGGTACAAAAGTATCCGTCCCTCCATGGAAAATGATTTGAAATGCAGTTTTGAAGCATTATATACTTAGTTTGCTCAGCCCATGTTGTAGAGATTATTTTTCAAAACGAAACAAATAAATCGGTTTCGGTAGATCATTTCTTGGAGCTAAACAAACATATGAATTAGTTACTTATTCAGGCTTATAAATAAACATACAAGTTTAATAAATGTTCCTCCTTAGAATATGAAATCATCTTTTTGGTTATGAGGTTTATCAAATAGTATCCACAATCAAAGCTGGGATTCGGTAGTAAAAATCATCCATCGTCATCGGTAGTTATTTGTAGCACAGTTGTGTAGTTGAATTATTAACTGTATTACATGTTTTAAATTTATTGTATGTAAACAGTCATAAGCTATGCCCAATCGTTATTAGTTGATCCGTAGATTTGTAATTTAAAATGATATGCTGATAGAATATAGTAGTTGTATAAAAAAAAAACATACCATTCATTTAATCAACTACGGTTGTTGTAATTCCTTTTTTTGAGCAAAATTGAAATGATGATAAAATAGTGATGCACTCATTATTCAACATATCGCTACCGATTCACATTAGTCATGTAATCAATAACGTTATTCTAAGAAAGACTAGATTAATAATTTGCTTTTTCGTAAGGACTTCTTGGAGACTTTGAATCATTTTTTTGTTGGATGTTCCTTTGTTGATGACATTTAAAAGAAGTTAAAAATATTTTTCAGCAATTTTCAAGTAATATTAACATCAAAGGAATTGGTTTGATTATATTTGGGTAGGAATTAAGAGGAAGTCAATTTAATACAATTAAAGTTCAGTATATTTTATATCAATGTTCAAAGAGTATGAAAACCCCTCTTCTTCAAGATTTTAACCCTATAATAGATAATATTTTGTCGTTTTTAAGAAAGGTGTGTAATTTGAATTACTTTTGAATGTGTTAAGTAAAGATGTACCGAGTGTACAAAGAGAATAACGGTATTTGGTAAAATGGTCGCTAGAAGACATCTACCACTTGTAGATGCGATTTGCCAGAATACCGTATATCAATTGTTAGTTTCAGCACTGGATACTAATATGTTGTTCTTTTTATTAATAAAAACTTATTCAATAGTCACCGACCTATTCCAAATCCTGGAATGAATCCCATGTTACTATTAATACAATCAATATTTGGGGTTCATGTGTAATTCAAGTAATTGTGAATCATACTCCCCTTCACTGCTTCTTCGATCCTTATCATCAGATACAATTCCTTGAATGATAAATAATGAAAAAAGGAATGAAGCTGATACTTCAGTTCAATATCCCCCCCCCCCCTTTATCCATTCCACTAATTGAGGGATAATATGAACTATAACAAAAAAAAAGACATAATACTACAAGAGTCCGTCTTTGATAAGGAGTTCATTCGTCCCTTTCTTAGAAACAGCAGGCTTATACTAGTGCAATGATCCATTGTAAAATAAATGAATGGTATCCTCAATTGAAAAAGAAAGAAACTCTAAAGCAATCTTGAATATTAAAAATAAGAACTATGATAATAATATATGTATGGAAGCCCATAAATTATTTTATATTAATAATAGTATATTTTTCCGCAGAAAGATCTTTATTAAATATGAAAAAATGAAGTTATGTATAATATTTTTGTTTTACAACAACATTATAGTTAAAATAAATCTTCTAATAAAAAGCCGAAATATCACTACAAAATATAAAATTCAGCCATACAAAATGGACATGATATTTAAAACAAAGGTTATCAATCTTAATATATTAAATGATATTATTTTTTTCAAAGTCTCCTTGTGATTAAAGTTGTCCATGACTATTTTTTTGCCCTCTGGTTGGCTCTGACCGGTCAGGATCAAAGTCATAGAGATCTTATTATATTCTTCAGAGAAATACGTCATATTGCCCAATATAAACCAATATTTCCATCTCTATGATCAACTAACGATGACGTAGGTCAAATTACTTTGCTTATATTGGGCACAGGCGACAGCTGAACGACGATGTTTCTCTGCTATTGAAAGGATTAAGCTCTCTATATCTTTATATCTCTATGGTTGTGACCCCTTACTCATGATCCAAGATATCCTTAAACACAAATCAAATGTCGCTAACGCATTTTTATATTGTTTTAATTTCATTTTTTTAAATGAATCAAGTCACACTAATTAGTTTAATTGCATCTTAACATGCTACTTATCAATTCAGTTAATATCTTGTAGCATTATAAATGTTATTGTCCTTGAAAAGTTAAATATATATATCATCTTATGCCTCTAAGGCCCTGATCTTATGTAGGGCAGATAGATAATTTGCTTCCTACTAAGGTCAAAATAATCGGTTCATGACTAATGGAAGTTTTTCATGACTCATAACCTCACGTTCTTTATAATGACATATATTTGAATTAGCAAAAATATTATGCAGGTATTATAGTACTCTTCGATTAGTTTATTAGTTTTATATACCTTGTGAACAGAATGCAAACTTGAACGGCCGTTCAAATCTCAAAACACTGAATATACTTATTACTTACATGCATCTTTCAGCAATAAGCACTGAAAAGGGCACGTGCATGTGACGTCATCAATTGGATCTTCCGGGCTCTTACAATAGGGAGTCATGATTGTTAATCGGAATGATGACGTCAGAGCACTACCTTCGATAGCCTCGCCGTACGTCCTTGCAATGAACAGAGCTCCAAAAATTTAGCCTTTATAATGTGTGAAATTTATCAAACATTAATTTTAAAACATTCATATTTTGACCTGCAGCAGAATAATTATTTAAATTTGACGTTCCTTGTGCCACTTCTGATAATGCTTTAAGAAGGGATATTATTAAGGATATCACTTTCATTATTAGATTATACACTTAAACATGACATAAATGACAATACTCATAGGCTACTGTTTAAATATTATTTTAGAGGATTTACTGCCTTATTCAATACTGTTTTCCAATACGCAGTTTTATATATGCAAAGTTATACATATATTTGCATGTTTTTCAGGGTTCTTATAACTAAAAAGCAATATATATTTGATCGTTTAATGCCGTGGTTCCCAACAGTGGTCCAGTGGACCCCTTGGGGACCCCTTGGGGGGTCCACGTGTAATGATCATTTTTTTCTCTATTCTTTTCTAAAAAAAACATCCTCACTTTTTTGGAAATTATTTTCTAAAAAAGACGTCGTCACTTTTTTTCTTTACTAAAAAATAGGTCGTCACTTTTTTTCTTTTCTAAAAAAAACGTCCCCACTTTTCAAAAAAAAAAAAAACGCTAACGGAACGCTGAACGCAAAAACATTGAACGGAACGCAATTTTTTTTTTAACGCTGAACGCAAAAAAAGCTGAACGCTCACAAGCCTGGATATAAGTCAAAAATAAAACATAATTGTACTTCGCAGATGTCTCGCATTGAAATTGAAATTCGCGTTCTTGTCAAATTGAGGCGGGGTCCACGGAAAGTGTCCGAAGACCGTTAGGGGTCCACGAGCCGAATCCAGTTGGGACCACTGGTTTAATGCTTTAATTATAACTAAAGGTCTCTGAAGAAAGAACGGACATAATATTTAAAAAAACAAAGTTTTTTCTTTGGCTTTCTGATTGGTTTAGAATTTGAACGCTGAACATGGGTCCTAAGGATACATTTATTATTTTATATGTTAAAGGAATCTTCAGAAGTGGCAAGATGTTGTATTACGACGTCGAAACAAGATAGAGGCCCTTGTCAGAAGCATAGATAGTTTCTATGCATGCATCATCACTGAGGTCTCATGATATTACTAAAAATACTTAAAATGATTGCTTAGACAGACAAAAAGTTTTAAGAGATGACATTGTAAATAAATAAACCAATATCTATTTAAAAATACTTTGATGACGTCAAAGGATATTTGAGTAAGCTTCCTCCTTTCAAATTGTAAGGTATATAACCCATAGAGAACATAATTTTTTGAAATGACGTATGGTAGCGTTGAAAATCGGGGTACTTGTTCGCTCTACGTTGTTGGAGGAAGACAGCGATAGAATGAACTTAAGAACTTAACATCAGCACTTAATGTTTTCTATAATCTAACCCCATTTTATGAATTTATTTAACGTGACATCAACTGAGGGTTAGGCCAATGGGAACGTTTCTCTTAGTCGAATGTTCCTTTATAAAAGCCCGGAAACCAAGAGTCATTGAATCATATAAAATAACATTGGCCTTAGATAAACCATAGAGATATAAAGACATATAAAGCTTATTGGATCCTTCAGAGGCATACGTCATATTGCCCAATAAAAACAAATCTTTTTATCTCTATGATTAACTTACGATGACGTAGTACAAATTACTTTGTTTCTATTGGGCACAGGCGACAGCTGAACGATGATGTTTCTCTGCTATTGAAGGGAATATATCTCTATGAGATAAACGGCAGCAGTAGTCACATCTGACGTCACATTAAATGTATTTATACAATGGGATTGGAGTCCCGACCTTTTAAATAAGTTGACACAGATGCGTCATTAACCTGCTGTTTGTAGGAGTTCATATTCTTACAACAATATATCTGCAAAAATTATTTGTTATAAGCTTCGTGATTCGTGGATTTGAAACTCTTCTCCTATTAGAGTCCCTTCAGGTATACATACAAATATTATTCTTAGTAGCATTAGTTAAACATGACGGAAGATATTGATGGACACTTCTATGGAATTTATCCAACATAGCAACAAATAATTAATTTCGCAACAACGTATGGATTTAATGAAATCAATTTAAATAGAATATATATCTCCCATGAAGAAAAGTGAAGTTTTTCACTCGTGAGGGGGACTAAATAATATACTTTTCTAGTTCTACACTTAAACTATTTAAAAATGAAATGACTGAAGGACATTGTTTAGATATTTAATCTCATATACATATATGAAAATAGTTGAGACATAAATAAATTAGTCTACAGAAGCATTTTATTACTTGACGTGAATTATTTTAACAAAGACTAGTTTTTCAGACTCAACAAATACAAAGCATTCGAAAACATTTAACTTTTTGGGTTGTTTCTTTGAAGATAAGATCCAAAAAGTACGAATTGAGGTGTAACCTTTGAACCAAGGCGGATTCGAATTAAATATCTTAACCCATTTATTATTATTTTAAATATTTTCTAGATAGGCTATCTGAATTCTTACAGTCCTTTTCGAATTATATTTCAAGTAAAATTATAATATATCAATGAAGTATAATATATATACTTTGTGGCCAATGTAATTTAACACTTCATTTTATTTTATTATAAAAAGCAAGGTCTAGAGATTGAGGGTACCATAAATACATAATATAATTTTGAGGGGACATCATAATAATAAAATCACAGTTTTTATTTGAAGGTTTCAAATTTGACAGCTGTAAATGGGTCCCAGGGCTGGAATGCAATAAGTCACAATTAAGACTTTTCATAGATGATAAGGTGTTTTGTTAGGACAACATCTCTAAATGGTATGCTAGAGGTATGTTAGTTCGGAATGGTTAAGAAAATACAGTAATTACTACTCAACTTGGAAAAGAGCACTCAACGGATGGCTTATATCGAAGAAAGTTTTAGTGAATTTAAAGAGTTTCTTTCATAATGAAAGATCCATGGATGATGACGCATTAATATTATGAAATATATCTTTTTTAGTTATGATATGGTCAAGGAAAATATGACCACGGAAGAAATGACCAAGGATATAAAAGGAAAATTAATGACGCATGGAAAATTGACCCAAATAAATATTTGAGCCGTATAACAACAAAAACAAGGAAATCTTTATCTATAATTGCAAAAAATAAATATTTTTTAAATATTATTTACTCAATTCATACAAGAAATAGTATTTGCACAATAATTAGTTTTATTCAGTGGTTTCTGCGATAACTTTTTTTTCAACTTGCGATAAAAATAAAACGATAACTTTTTGCTCAACTTGCGATAAACGATAAACGGTAAGTTGATGTCGTTTTTTAAGAAGAGTATTTCAAAAAATTCCTTTAATTTTTTTTTCGTATTTTTACAAAAGTCGTCTTTGAATTTATCGTTCCTCATTTTTTGGGACTAACGATAAGTGAATGAGCGGTAACTTTAGATCCCTTTGCGATAAACGATAAAAGGTTTGACCTCAGCGATAATTATCGTTTATCGCTCATTTTATCATACGCGACAACCACAGGTTTTATTACATTCAAAATCTTGCATATTCATACATTTGAGCCGTTTTTCCTATGAATCATCATTTTCCTTTTCTAAAATGGATCCTTTTTTCCTGGTCCAATCTTCCTATATCGTATTTTCATGGTCCATTGCTTCATATATATATATATATCTTATGATATAATAATTACCATTGCCCATTATTCCCCTTGAGACCCTTTAGTAGCATTTAACACCGTTATTATGTGAGCGTTAGTGTGTATGAAACTCATTCAAAGCGGTGTACGAGCCCTCCAATTTAATTTCATTAAAATGTTTCAATGAAGATAATAATAATAATATTTACATGTTGTTTTTCTTGTTACTTTAAAATGATGAATGACTTATAATTCAAAAGTCAAGTACTCGCATTGCTTATTATAATAGTAGCAGGAGCAAAGAGAAGGCGTATTCACTCCAGCTCCTTCCTTCGGCTTCAATTGCTAATACTTTTAATTGAGATAAAATGACTGCACTGACACTCCAAGAGCGAGATCATTATTAACCGCAAACACATAAACTGCCACACGCCTCCATTCACGTCAGATTAGTAGTAGAAGAGTTATCCTTGTGAGTGTGTGCGTGTGTTTGCGAATTGGGTGCGAAGAATTAAGGGACTCATTAAATCTTAAAGGTAAGAAAACAGCGATGTCGCCATTTTGTTTTTTCTCCCCTTTTAAATATCATGCATCAAAAATAAAGAATAAAAAACTAGGGAATAAATAATGGTGTGTGTGTGTCCTTAAAAAATAACTCAGGCGGTTTTAAAGGCAATTTCAGCCCTTACTCATTTATTCCTCAAGGACCTGATGATGAGCATAAGAAAATAATGATGAGAAGGGGGGGAGAGAGAAGGAGAAAAAGCCGGTGCAACGGTTGCTTTCATGCTAGTAAGTTCGAGTTTATAGAGAAAGAAAGACCCGGCTCTTGTAGGGCTGTCCGTTGTATTACTAGCCTGCTAGAAAAAAGGGGGCGGGGCGTAGGGGTGCAAGGCAGAGTATACAACGCTTTTTTCCCTGTAGTTCCCTGAATCACTTTAGTTTCTTTTCCTCACAGACTTAAGAAGGAGGCAAGGCGAGGATTCGCTTATTTGATTCACCGAGTGCTTCGTGTTTTTGGGGGATCCATTCCCTAGGAGTTATTCATCGACGTCGTTCCATTTATAAAGAGTAAGATGTTTTTTGATCTCATGGTGCTTTATTATTCGTGTTTAAGTAGTTGTAGTAGCAGTAGTAGTAGATGGGGAAGTCCAAGGGTATTTACAGCAGTAAATGGGCGGGGCTGTGACGTCGTAGAGGGAGGATAGAAGGAGAAAGAGAGTCAACAGTAGCCATAGCAGAAGAAGTCCTTCTCTTTGTTTCTTTTTTCCCTCTCTTTGTTTCTTTTCCTGTTTGTTGTTGTTTCGTTCGTTGGATTTCTTTTGAATCTCTTGCATTTCTTTCTTTTTTCTTCAGGTTCTCGCTCAGCATTCTCAGCAGCAGCAACAGCAGCATAGGAATTCTCTCTCTCTCTCTCAAGGATGGGTCTAAGACAAAGCAAAGCCTCTGTGGAGATCACGAATACCTCTCGCCCCTCCGGCGAGTCCGGCGGTAATGGGACTCTGAACGGTGGGCCGGTCAAGGATGAGAAGATGGGTCCCAAGGACATCGAGACGAACAAGTACGAAGTACTGGATGAGTCCAAAGTGGAGATCCCTCCTCCATCCGAGACACGTGAGTTCCCCCATTCCTTTAGAGAAAGCCGACTCAACAAGGAGTCTTTCAAAGAGTAGGATTGAAAGGAAGGAAGGGACCTCTGACGTCACTGGCGTCTGATCCTTAAGGACTTGTTGATAGGACGGTCAGACAGACAGACTGACTGACTAACTAACTCCCAGCCTACAAGGGATCTGAAGCCAGTCACGCCAAGAGGTCAGACGTCTTCTTCTTCACAATCAATCACGCTCTTCAGACGGTATCCTTAACGACGACTCAAGTTGTACGATGGGAATATGTAGGAAATAGGATTCATTTGTAAGGAAATGGCGTCACTGGTTTACTTATCAAGTTGAAGTTTGTTATGAAAGAAAATGAGTAGCTCAAAACAAAATGACGGTCATTCAATAGACTTAATTATAGGTCGATGGTTATAACATAATGCTGACCTTTTCCTTTATATAAAGGTATCAAATATATGCATACATTTTTAAAGAATTAAATATATAACTCTGCTGTATTGACGATACTTTTAGCAGTAGAGCTCATTCCTTCCTTTATTTTGTAGATTATAAACACTTTATTTTTATATCTGATTCCATCTCCACTATGTTTTGAAAGACATTCCTAAGACAAATGAATTTCATAAAGAGTAGGAGGGATGGATTTATGATAAATGATAAATGAACGATACTTCAATAGCCTATATTAAGAAAACAAAAATATAAATCTGGGCTTTAAAAGGGTTACAAGCGCAAAGTTACTTCTAAGATACAACGAATAGATGTCAAGGCTTTCAAGAACGTTTTTACTTCACTATTATCCAATCACCCCTACCGATATCACATTCGTTGGGACCAGAAAGTCCAAACTGTGGTAAATATGAAGTTGCGGCGGGCATGTTTGTGATGTCTGTGTCTGCCATCTTGTATTCGGTCGCTAATGTATATGGTGCTTACCGGCGACGAATCAGAGCCCATGATTTGACCTCGAGTTTCTAAAAATCGTGAAAAGATGTCACGAGGGGTGATTGTATTTGTGTCCGAATAGAACCAATTCCGAGTATTTTACTAACAGTCTAAAGCCTCAAAATGATATTTTTTATAGCATTAATAGTCTAATCATCTTTATTTTTCGATTCATAATAGTTCATCAGGAATAAACATAAAAAAACTTAATTGGACAATTTTTTCATATTCATTATCAACATGCATGAATAAATGATGCTTATTTTAACTAATCAAGCGTGTTATATCATTTACCATAAAGATATTTTAAATTCACAACATTATTCTTAATATATAGCCTTAAAAATGGACTTTACCTGGACTTTAAATAGATTCAATTGCTTATAGTCGCGTTTCTAAATATTATTAGGCTTTTGTAGTTTTTAAGGCAATGGGGAACTGACTCATAACCAGTTATTTCTTGGGGTATTTGACTGATTTATTGACCTATAGTTCCTGGCCAATTTTCTTAAGTTCTTCACGACTTTTTCGTATTTTCTAGGGAATTGTTGTGATAGCTTGTTATTTTAGAGTTGCTTGATTGATTAAAAAGTCAGTTTATGGAGTTATTTTTGTGCCTTAGTATGCGTTGTGATATAACAGCGAATACTTATGCAGTCGCTATTGTGAGTCAATCATGATTGATGATAAAATGATTCATTTGTGTTTTGCTGCTCCGAGGTGAAAGATATTCAGATAATATGAGTCGGCCATTTAAAATATATTTTTGAGGCTTCTGTGTAGTAAGTAAAATTGTGCCTTCTGTCCACAATTCCTGCCTTTTAACATTTTGAGCTTACTGAAAATGAGGATTTTTTAAAAATAAAATTCTCAAATCTTATATAATTATTATTCTTAGAGCTAAAAATTGGATTCTTAATATGTATTTGTTTGCATTAGAACGGGTTACGATAATAGCTATGTAAAAACGTTCTTAACAGTCTTGCAATCTATTTATTGTATTGTAACTTCTCGCTTGTAAGACTTAAAAATCCCAGAGTTGATTTTTTTTGGCTCATATCAATAAAGGATATATAAGTATAGTTAATTTATCTTACAAAATATCGCCAATAAAGTTATTTGTGGTATTTTATTACATTGTAACATCAACTTTCTATTTAACAAATCATATTTAAGTGTCACTCTTCAATAATCTTGATTGTATATAAAAATGATCTAATGCAAATGAGTTGGTCTTACTGGGTTTAGCAAGTAAATAAATAAGAGCATTGTTTATTATTTAGCTGCTTATAAAAAAGTTATGTTAATTCTTATCGATCTCAATTATTTAAAAAAATACTTGATTTTAACAATTTTATTTTTTATTTTTAGCTACCATTTCCTCTCCCAAGGATGATAACAGCGTTCTCAACGAGAGCCTCAAGGATGAAAAGAAGGAAAAGAAAAAGGACAAACTCATGAGTAAGTTCTCCTTTCGGAACAACATGAGCTTCCTTCGGAAGAAGAAGAACCTGGACTCCTCCAAGGATGATACTCTCCCCAAGGAAGATGAAGAACAGCAAATAAACGGCGAAAGCAAGAAGGAAACTGACGAAACACCCAAGGTGGTCGATAAAGTAGAAGAGGATGCCAAGAAGGACGAAAATAAGCCAGAAGAAAAGAAAGAAGAAGAGGTCAAGAAGGAAGAAGAAAAAGAAACGAAGGCTGAAGAGGCTAAAAAGGAAGCCGTCGTTGTTGAGACGAAAGAAGAGGAGGTCAAAAAAGAAGAAGTTAAACAAGAGATTAAGAAAGAAGAAATTAAAAAAGAAATTAAGAAAGAAGAAGTTAAACTAGAGATTAAGAAAGAAGAAGATACGAAGGAGGAGGCAGTTGTTCCTCCAGTCGAGACGATTGAGGAAGTCGTTGTCCCTAAGAAGGAAGACTCCATCGTCGTCGTTCCTCCTAAGATTGAAATTGAGATTAAGGATGTTGTCCCCAGGCTAAAGTGGTGGTCCCTGAAGTAGTGGCTGCCGTGGTTAAAGACGTTGAGAAGAGAAGAAGGCCCATGAAGTTGTGGAGGATCTCTGTAATAAGGTTGAGGAAGCCATGACTCTTAGCAGCAACACCACATCCATTCCTGAAGTCGTCAAGAAGGAAGAAGAAGAAGAAGCAGTTAATGAGAAGGTTGTTGAGGCTATTCCCCCTCCCCCTATGGAGTTGGAAGAGTCCGTTGAAGAGGTTAAGAAGGTTGACATCTCATCATCAGTTGAGGATGAGGAGATGCCTCCACCTCCACCAGAGATCCCTTCATCCCCACCACCAAGCAGCAGCGAGACGATCCTCCCACCTCCCGTTGACGATGCTTCCTCCCTCGAAGAAACGACCGCTGTTGCATCTTTGATAGACGAGAATAAAAAAGACGACGATTCTTCAAAGAAAGAAGAGGAATGATGAGCAGAACGGAATGAAGTCTTTCCATGAAGGCGCATAATGAATTATTCAAACAACAAGCTCGCCCTTTTTTTTCTACCCAACTTAGACAACCTTAATTACTCCCCCTCTCTACCCTGCTTTTATGAATGGTTTTTATATACATGTCTTTATATATATACACACACACACACACTATTATAAGTCCATTTTTCTATATTTTTACGTTTTTATACTTGGACACAGCCCTCCTCCTCCCTTTTCTCCCCCGCACAAACATTCTCGCAAATTATGATGGTGACATAACCTTCGTCTTAGCTACCTAAAGACCAATTTTTAATACGTGAAAGCCAACTGCAAAACAAACAAATGATAGCAAGCAACGTCGCCTCGTCTTCATTTTATACTCTCTCTCTCTCTGCATTTATATTTAGTGGTGTTAGTAGTAATTTCTTAGACGCTCTCTTGGACGACGAATCCCCTTTTTTTTATTCATTAATAATACTACTGCTACTACTACTACTCTTTCCCCCTCCCCCTCCTCCTTTTATGACCTAATGATGATAAATATTTGGCAATGCCGCCCACCTGTATCTAACTGACGGAAAACTATATGGATCTCAAGATACGTTGACTTATTTTAGTTGTTTTCTTCAAGTTTAAAGTCTATTAGGCAATGCTAACCAACAAAAATAATACTATCTAATTAGTAAATATAGAATTAGATCTTTATTTTATTGTATTACTATTATTAATATTATGAACAACAAGTTTGTATAACTATTATTATAATATAATTATTATCTCTCAATAAATATACAATATATACAACTAAAGAACAAGACATGACTATTCACTCTGTCTCGAAGAAGAGAGCTCTTCCATAGCGTAAAGGACTTTTTCTTCCTCAAAAGGCCTGCCTACGACTTGGACGGTCAGAGGGAGGCCTACACGGGACTTTGCTTTACGGATGTAGTTATAGGTCTGAAAGAAAGAAAAAACTGGGGTATTTAGCAGTTTCATTACACTACTTCTACTGAGTACTTTCCAGCAAGTGAAAAACTAATTTGGCTACTGAAAGGCCACTACGACATTGAAACTTAATTACTTAAAAATTGGCAACGATTTAGGAATCTCGTGATGAAACAAAAAAGTAACCATTCTCAACCTTGGGGTCACAATTTGATTTCTGAAGGTCGCCAAATCATTATGGAAACAAATGCGCATAGTTGATGTGGTGTCTGACCGGGCGTTAAAGGGTAGCTAGTGATTTGTCCAAAACAGGCCTTTTATTAGGTAGCCCAACATCAAAATACGGAAAGGGCATGAGGGGTTGGCGACATAAAGGTAGAAAACCTCTACCATTTAAGATTTCACTTTGTGATTCTTTGTATTCTCACGTATGTGTAAACATTTTTTGGGGTGAATAAGAACCGATACTACCGAATCCCAGTTCAAAAAATAAATATATACGATATTATTAAATTATTGCACTATGAAAGTTTAGGAACAACCCATTCCTTACCTTTAAATTAAGCTTGTTCGACTTATCAACGTCCTCTTGGTTCACTTTTCCCACTGGGACGATCCCTGCTGGCAGGTTCATAAGATTCCAGGGAATGTACGGTAGTGCAAGGGGTGAGAAGTTTTTGGCTAGATGAGTTGTTGGGGTCGGCGTGAGGGATCCCGGGGTGAGGAGGACGTCAATGCCATGCATGTCCCATTGTCTGAGGTACTCTCTCTTGAGAACCCGGGCCCGGTTCTTGACCTCCAAGTATCGATCAATGGACTCCGTGGGGTAGGCGAGAGGGATCCCCATAACGAACCTCTGATAGAAGTAGCTTAGGAAATTGCGCTTGAGGGACTGGGGGACCAGGGAAAAGTAATAGAAATAGTAAAGTGAGTCCACAGAGGCTAGATCCACGCTGAGTTCCGATACCATTTTCTGGACGTTGAGGTGACCCAAGTATAGCTGCATGACTTCTTGCATGTCGGGAGATGGGAATTCCATGACGCTGTGACCATTTGCTCTAAGGGAGCTGCAGGCTTGGCGAACTGCCCTCACGCAACTCGGATCGGGATCAAGTGCATTATCCCGTGTGAAAAAACCTATTCTCAAGTTCCCTCTAAAAAAATAAATGATTAATAGTTTTTCATTTACATAAGAAATTTCTTGTTACAATAATAATATTTTAGGTTCAAAGTCGTAATGCTTCATAAGACTCAACCAATTGAAAACAATACTGCTTCTAATTAAGAATTACATGGAGTGTAGAAACTTCATAACTTATATATATATATGAAATTATATAATTAGGTAGATTTTATGTCATAGCTGCGCTATTAATAAAATTACATTAATCTATACACTTAGTTTCTATTATTCCATTGTGTGGAAGCCGATAAATCCGCCTTTATCCTGGCAATTGTCAATCATCTTTTAAAGCTCCAGAATACTTCTTTGTGGATAAAAGACCTCCTGTTCTAAAGTTAAATCAAAGCCCATATTCTGAATTTTACCTTTTGGGATATATATTTTTCCAGGGCATATTTTGTATGTTGTAGTCCTTGATCTTGGTACTCCAAGTCACTTCCCAGAAATGCTTGAGTGTGCTCATAGAAGAGGTCATGTACCCAGTGATATTCGATATATGATTCGCCAAGTAGTCGTCAGTGTTAAGGGTTCCCTCAGTTGTGAGATGGCGTCCGAAAGTGGGCTTTAGAGTGAAGCATCCACTAAAGGCAGAGGCCATCCGCAATGATCCCCAAACGTCCAAGCCAACCCCGACGGCAAAGTCACTCTGAATCCCTGATACAAGCACTGCCGCTCCACCCGAGTCACCTCCGGGCTCTCGACCCCAAATCGTCGTTTGACCCACAATTGGGTTGGAAGTGGAGAGGCCAAAGTGCTGAGCAACGTTTGTGGTCACGAGGGGAAGTGCTCCGTGGTTCTTTAGGACTTTAATCGCTGGACAGTCGTGGGCATTATTCGAGTTGCTCAGCATGGAAACGAGGCCATGTGTTGAGCTGCAGTACTTGACCGGAATGTTTTCCGATACGAATAAAACATAACCAAGAAGCTTCTTACTCCCTACCCGATTCCTCATGATGTATCCTGCTATTTCAGTCGCATTTGGAACAAACTGTTAATCAAGGGCATAATATATTAAAAGTTAAGTAGATATTCGTTTATTTTTTTATTAAGATAAAAAAATCAAAGAATTAAGATTAAATAATTGACTTTCCTTTCTAAATTGTTGATTTTATAGAATTTAAATTTAAAAATGTGGACAATCGTTTAAAATTAATATTTGTTCTTCACAGGGTTGTGGATTGAACGAAAAAACGAACGCCGTTCGCGAAAGCATGTTCAAAATCGAATGCCTGAACGTATTATAAATGAACGGATTTTTTTTGTGGATGGCGTTCGTCCATTCAATTTATACCGTTTTTATGAGAAAACTTTAAAACATATGTTCTGTGCGAAAGGTGTGGCATTTAAAAAAGAAATTCGATCAATGTTTTAATGTGATTAATGTGAATCTTCAGGCGATTCAAAAGAAAACTGAGCGATTTATCAATGGATCAACCAGTAGCAAACCAGTGAATAATCAACTGTAATAAGTCCTTCTGTTACCCACTTGAACAATGGCATTGGATTCCTTGTCAACCAGGGATGAAGCATATTGATAGGCCTTACAAACATCCTTTAAACTTATGTCTCCACTGCTAAGTCCCTTAATGTACTCCTAAAAACATTAAGAAAAACATTAGATTAACATCACACGTAATCCAGGGCACTTAATACTTCACGGCTTAAACTAAGCAAGGCCTCCCACTTAGAGGTTGCTTCAGAGTTGTTTAAAGTCGAAATGACTCCCGTCTTTGACGCTAGTAGCTCTTTCCTTCGATTCTTTGCCTTTACCTTCAAGCTGTGAAATGAATTGTTTGGAGCATTATAATAATATTCATTTTAATGTTTATTAAAAATATTATACCTAATTTTATGGACAATATATTTGATCAAGCAATATGCCAAGTATAGAAAAACAAGTAGAGCGGCGATGCACCCGGACCAAGGAGGGATATGCTCCAGGTGAATATATTTACCGACATAGCTGAATTTAGATATCCATTCCAGAATGGTCGTGTACTTTGAGTACCAAAAGAGAATAAAATTGACACAAATAACTCCCGCAATCATCACTCATAAAATTTCAAAGAAAAACACACAACAATTTTGAGTCCTTTGCGTGCAAACACACAAATCACTTGGATAATTAAACTATTAACTAACAATTATTTAATTCATTTATTTACATTTTTAATTAAAATATCTAACAACTGGGCTTCATCATCGATCCTTCGAAGATGTGAGTAAAATTGCTCCAGAATGCTGAATCCATGCTCTCCCTTCATGAAGTTGCTCAAACTAGGAACTTGCTTCGTGACTCCGGGGATTCGGTGATCGATCATTGTATTCCTTCCATAGTGATAGGTTCGTATTTTCTCGCTTCGATTCATTTGCCCAATTTGAGACTTTCGTGAGGATGACACTTTGGAGGATTCCTTTTCAAACGTGACTCGATACAGCTCACGCTTCAACTTCTCCAAAGCAAGCTTATGATTCCTATTTGAAGATGTAGTAACATTATATTGGGTGCTTACAAGCTTCTATATATATTTTTAATGATTTATATACAAATATATAATTTATCTCTTAAAATGATTTGATATTAAATATATATATCAAAGTATTTTTATAGTCAAAGTTTTTTGTACCTATAAACTTCAAAGGAATAACATATATTTTAATGCTTTTTTCAATGAGGGCGGCGATGAGAAGTGAATCTGATCCCTCAACATTGAATGCTGATCACACTTCCAAGGAGCTATATTGCTCTCCATGAATGATTAGAAGCATATAAAAAACTTAAGAATTTAATTGATATAAATATTCAAGTTCATGATATTTCAAAGTTTTGAAAGCAATTATGGTGAATCACAATTTCTAATTTTATCTTACTATATCGTATCCGAGGTCAATGTTGCCAGGGATATTAATGGGCATTATATAGTTTAATGTAGGTTAACAAAATGGAGAAGCATGATATGACTCTTTTTAATAAGTCTCAATCAAAGTAACTTTCCTCGTTTTTTTAAGTAAGTGATAAGACTTGAAAATGTACAATGTAAATATTTATTTACGTCATCAAAGCAATTTTATTGATTCTTCAATAAATACATATGACGGTAAGTTGTCCATCAGATACCTAAGGAAACACACATTTTTTGAGAAAAATGTGACGATGATTTCAAATATACATATACCTATATCAGACTTGTTGACGTTCGCGAAAAATTGTCGTTCACCAAAAAATATCGTTCGTCGTTCGTTTTAAGATTGAATCGTTCGTCGTTCATCGTTCGTCATTCGGAGAAAAAGTGTCGACGTTTTTTAGAAGGAAATTTCCCCTCGTCATTTTGAAAAAAGTGATGAGGTTTTTTTAAAGGAAACTTTTCCCATAAAAAAAGGATTTAAAAAATAACACTTCTAGATTAGGGGAAAATATATTTTTTTGGCGCCAGGGGTAGACATACATGAAGATATTTTGAATAAGTACAAACTTGCATGTTACTGTATGATTTTTTTAAACAAACGACAAACAAAAAGAATTTTTATTGTCGTTCGCGAACGACAAATGATTTCAAATGAACGACAACCTATTTGTTAAAAAGATAAACTACTGCATTATATTTTATCACTTTTTTTCTTTGACATTTTCGGGGGACGAAATCAACTTTTTAAAATATATCGATTAAAAAGCAAATATTATCAACGATAACATTTGTTTGTATCTCATTTTATCTCATGCGACAACCACTGACTAAAAAAATACATTGTTATAGAGATATAAATAAAGCCGAAAGATCTCATGGGCTTACTCATGGGCCGTTCGTTGCTCCTGGCAAGATATAACGATCTTTGAGGGATTGTGAGTCATTCGAACGGCACTGTTGGTCGTGTTGACCCCCTGTCCACCGGGGCCGCTTGAGCGACAGTATGTAACAGATAAATCCTCGGCCTTCACATCCATGCGAGATAAATCCGAGAGGAGAGGAAGAACGGAGACGGAACAAGTGCTTGAAAGAAACTTGGGAGATGTCAAATGTTAAAAAGCAAACGAGATTCATACTAAAAAATAGTTTAATACGCCTTTAAATCTTTTGAAGCATTTTGTTGATGGTGTAACTTTAAAAAAATGAGAAAGCATTCGTATATTATTTTATAAATAAACAAAGTTTACTAGATAAATATGGTAAACTTAATTGAATGTTTGAGCCAAATGATTTATAAGTGATTATTTTTAAAGATTGATTTTAATGGCCATCCTTTACTATTGTGATATTTCAATTATGTATATTCACTTTTAAGACAAAATAGTAAACTATAATTTTGTCGCATGTATAACACAGATTTGACTCAATTGTTAATACATGTAATTTATTGTATGCATTTTAAAACTTTAGAAGAATAAAAAAAAATAAAAGACCAAAAATCAAATGATAAAGCCTTAACTTAATGAAGTATAAATCAACATTATAATCTCAACTCCATGGTGGCTTTTGAATGATAATAAAAAACAAACGCTGTTCGATGAAATGATCGCTAAAAGGAATAAAATGAATTTATAATCATACACAAAACGAATACTTTAATTTTCTTTTCGCATATTAAGCATTATATTTATTTACAAATGAACATTATATTTTAATAAATAATCTTTTAAAATAAATTGCCTTTGTTTGCTAAAAACTCCTTATATTAGAAGCAATTGTAGTCTTAACTCAAATTAATTGACATAAAAAACCATAACAGGGTTTAGATGGTCCTTTGAAAATTATAAAAATGGTAAAATACGAAAATAATCACCGCTCCAAAACGCCCCAATCCTGTAAATGTGAGTGGTGAGGACCTTCTAAAGCATCAACGCACGTCCTCTATGTAAACGTTCATTATAATTTTTTTTAGACAAAAATGTGTATGCTAGGTCTATAGATTTAAAGTCTCAATTAAAGTTCGGCTGCTTTTTTAAATAATTAATTTTATAAATAAAGATCAATATCTGGAGATTTAAGTATACCTCGTTTGTAGTCGATCCGTCTTTGTTCCGGCAAGGGGAACTCTTTGTACTCGATGAACTCCACACTCATATTTGAGCTTCTTGAACACACCAAGCCCCTTGATGACGATAGATGCCTTGGAAATGGCGACGTGATCCGATAGCCCCGAGTTTTCCTCATAGTTCTGAAGCTCTACGTTGAAACCCAGGGAATCCCGACAAAAGCGAGAGTATAACTGAAAGACCTCTTCTGCAAAAACACTGGCCTCCAGTCCGCCTGCACCCGGTAGAACCTCTAAAACAGCATCGTCCTGGTCATATCTGAAAAAGTATTAAACTAAATGAATCATTCTCATCATGAAAATTCAAAGAAACTTAAACCATTTGCAATCTAATGTGACTTTGAAATCATCTTAAAAATCTCAGTAATATTGAAATATTTTAAATTTTTATGAGAAATCCTATATCATATTTATCTCTATTTTTGAGCATTTTGCTTCAAATAATTGAGAACCTTTAATACCAGTTATTAGATAATTAATCAATAATGCAAGGACAATGGAGTTCTTGTCCCTTCATTTAAACATATATATTATTATTCAAACCTTTACTTTAATATAAATTTAATTACAAAATGCCCTTTACCTAATTGGGAATCTTCACTAGTTGTCTATTTTTATAACAATCAGTTTGCAAGAATTTTTATTATTGAAATACACGAATGGTATACACGTTACCAATGGTATCCGGAAACATGATCAAACCCTTCCATTGAAACATGTAAGTTTTGAGGGAGATAAATAAATAAGAACTATAAAGATACATCCATAGAATTAAAATAACTTTTTATAATTATCTTCATGATTTTGAACGATTTCAGAGTCTGAATTAAGGTGTCTGTTGATTCTAATGTCTCAATTTCAAAACTGATGGGTATAATTATATATACTTATTTTAATAAATATTATTAATTTGATATTTTTTTAAAGATTATGTTCAATTCATCTTTTTTTAGTCATTGACCATTTTGCTCCTAATATCGTCTACTCCATTTGATCAGCATGAGTAAATAAAGTATATAGAAACTCACACCTCTGATGAAATTGAAGTATGACTTCAGAGAGCCTCTCAATGACCTCATCCACTTTCGGCTCCAGTTTGGACAAATCCAAACGCACATCTTCCTCCAAATCCTTTTCTTCCTCTGCCAAGGTCTTGAAAGTCTAAAAAAATGAGCTCTTAGAAGAGTAACTTCATAAACGGGGGACTCTATTGAATGTATTCACCTCTATTTCTGTGAGTCCCGATTCCAGGGTATGGATATCAGATCGGAGTACATTGTAAAGCTTGATCTCTTCCTTGACGTTGGAGTCCTCCAGGGTCTTTAAGTATTTCATGAAGTTGGGGAATTGAGTATGATCACGGTGAAGGAGTCGAATCCCTCTAAAGCCACGATTACCTAATATCCTCAACATACTTTTAGGTATAGGCACAGAATATTCAATACTTGTGTATCTCAAATAAGCTATTGATTAGTAAATAAATAAAAAAACCAAATTATTGTTTACATGTATGGAAAATAGTGAATTAACAGCATGGAAGAGTCAGAGAAAAATATTGACGTTTACAGCTGTCGCTGTAATAACAAAGTTGATTGCAAGAACTCCTATAGAATACGGAAAGGATACATGAATACAAAAGAGGCTGATTTTATATTAGAGTGTATCAAAGTGTTTTGATTTGGTGTTATATATCCAAACCAGTTATGGTTATTTATAGTAATGGGCCACACAAATAATAAAATATATTGAAGAGGACCGGTCAAGATGTAATTCACCAACATTTTTCGAAATTTTCTACTAGATATATAATTATGTTGGCATAAGTTTGAATTTTGAGTAGCTACCCTCAAGGAATTCTTAGATAGTTGTATTTTAGATAATGCCTCTCAAATATTGATAGATACGATTTTTGATACAGTAGCAATACTGCATTTCAGATTAAATGACAATAAGCAACGACAAACTAGCAACATTTTAAATACTAATAATTTACAATTTATTGACTTCATATTTTTAGAAATGAAAAAAGTTTTAATCAATTGTTAATATAAAAGAAGAAAATTGGTCTTGCAGTCTTTTGGGCTAACTCAGTATATATTTAATATATCAATTTTAGTTTGTAACTAACAATTAACTATATAGAGCTCGTCAAAGCCATTCTGAACTGATATATGTAGGCCGTGCGTCGTACAATCTCCAGGTCTGCTTAGGTATAGGCACGGGAATTTCAATATTTCTGTATATTCGATAAGCTATGAATTATAGTTCATAACTATATAAAAATTGTGTCTTAACAAGATATATAAATAGAGGGTTTTAATATTACAAAACCGAATTGCAGTTTCACACAATTCCAGTTTATTTATTTTGTCGACACACTAATTTTATTTATATGGTTGTACTGGAAATTTGTTATCCTTCTAAACCGACACTTCTAATATATTCCTCTTCCATGTTTTATAGTATTCCTGGTTTTGTTATTAATGTGCTCAAAGTGCACCATTTATCGACATAATATGTATACACGGTGTCCAGAAGAAATGGACCAGGAAAATATGGACTAGGAAGAAATGGACCAGGAAAGAATGGACCAAGAAGAAATGGCTGTGGATGATTTTAATACCGACTTGACATAGAAGGAGAAAAAAACTGAAAACATAGAGTCATCTCTCTGGCCTCTATTTTATTATAGTATTAAACCTCACAAACCTCTCTCTTTTTCATAACATAGTTTTTACTAATTATTTATCATTTTTACATTTATTACAAAAAAATTCAATACATTTTGATGCGTTGTTTCTTTTATCTTTTAGATGAATTATGAGGGAATTACAGTATGAATTACTGTCTTCCTCCTTCACTTTCGTTGTCAAATCGGCCAGAAAAATGCTAAGAGAATTAATAAGCTTTGAGAGGAAGCCTAGAGAGCCTTCCGTGACGAGGGAGGCATTGAACTCATTACCATGAGAACAAGTCAGTCCCGACAAGAGACGATGGAGTTCCTCTCGTCCAGGAATCCTGTCGAATAAGTGACTCCGGACACAGGGGGAACTTCGTATCAAGGTTCCTCCTCTAGAGTTAAATAACTCAAGCTGTTTAATGTAACGCAATAATAATAATAATAACAGCTTTGTTATGAAAAAGGGAGAGGTTTGTGAGGTTTAATACTATAATAAACGAGAGGCCAGAGAGATGTCTCTATGTTTTCAGTTTTTTTCTCTTTCTATGTCAAGTCAAATAATAAAATCGGTTCTAGGAATAATTGTATAAAACACTTATGCATAAGGAAAAATCTTATAAAGCATATTTGTGTTCGGAATATTTGTTACTAGGAATTTTTCTCTAACGACACTTTTGTATAAAATGCATTTTTAAAGGAAATTACGTACTTTTGGGCCCAGCTTATATGTCAAAATAGCTTTATTGAGCATTAATTATCACATTTGGTAAGTTTTATTATGTAAAAATAGTAAAATGAGCCCATTTTGAGTACTTTTTCGTTCATATATAAAGTATATAATAGACCCATAATGGTACCAATAAACATTGAGCGACGGTAAGGTAGGTTTCGTGAGGAATGAACAATAACAATAACATAAGAAATAATAATAAGCTCAGGACTTTGTTGTGTTAATTCGGACAATTACGGACTTCCGGATCATCTTTGCTGGACGACATTTTCCTACGGTCTTTCAGCTGGAGAACCTCCCCTGGCTACAATAGATCCTTGATGCACTCCGGGTCCCTACAGTACTCCGGATTCCCACCGGTCTGGATCCCCAAGGCACTCTCGGGATCCATACAGTTCTTCGTATGTTAGGGCACTTACTCCACGACTGATCGCCACGAGAGTCCTATCAGGAGGAAGCGGGTCCTAAATACACCCGTTGTAGAGAGCTCAGGAATGTGAATTGAGTTAATTGGACCTCAAATATAGTTTGCATCCTATATTTTATTACGCACTCTTATTTAAAGTTTTGTTGTTTTATCTCTATTTGTACACTCTCTTTGCATCCTTGTCTCGAAAAACTAAATACACTAAGTTAATTTGATCTCTAAATTGCTTCTTATTTCTATTTGAGACCCATGGTCAAGAATATTGTTTGCCTATTAACAAAAATTATAGACAATACCAAAAGTAAAGACAAAAAGAAAAACTGATTGGCCTAAATACAATATTTTTCATCTATTTATCATCAATTATGAATATATAATAGAATAAAAAGTGTATTTTATTAACCATAACATAAATAATTGTTTAGAATCTTATTAAACGTGTCAAAAATGCCTCTGCAACGTTGTGTTCTTCGACATTGTTGTTAAAGCATCCTATTCCTATAATCTATCAAATATAACAAAGAACATCAAATTCATTTTAAAATAGCTTTTTCTGTGTGGAACCTTATTGAATGTATCGTTTCTTTTTTATTTAGTAAAAAGAATAACTTATCTTATGAAACCATAATACGAATATTTTCATTTTTTTTATTCACGTTAATCATTTTTACCTCCGCCGAAGGAGGTATTGTTTTCACTGGCGTTTGTTGGTTGTTAGTTTGTTGGTTTGTCAGCAGGATAACTCAAAAAGTACTGAACGGATTTGGATGAAATTTTGTGGAGTTGTTGGAAGTGCAAAAAGGAAGAAGTGATTAAATTTGGCATCTCTGAGTGCAGAATTAAGGCGCCAAATGAGCTAAATACTACTAAATTTGCCAAGTTAGCCTACTCTGCCAATAGATGTCGTTTTGCTGTGAAATTGGGTGCCGGGAGCGTCTTCCTCTCGGAATTTCCGTCTAGGGAAACCCTCCCCCGTCTCTCTACGCCTCCCCAGTCGTGAAAAATCCGCCTCGGAAGGCTCATGACGGCGGAGGTTTGCACTCTCTGAGTGTATATATGCCTCTAGTTATATAATGTGTATAATGTTTGTCGACAATGCTTTTATTAATTCCTTTTGAAACGCCTTGTTATTATATTTTCATAACATAACACATATATCGTGCATATTAATTATCCCCCTTCCGGCTGCAATTGATCCTTGACGCTCCCAGGATCCCCGCAGTACTCCGGATTCCTACCACTCTGAATCTCCAAAGTACTCTCGGGATCCACAACTGACTGATATGATAACCCTATCGGGAGGAAGCAGCTCTCAAACCCACGTGATATATGGAGCTCAGAGAGGAGATGGACGGAGTTCATTGGACCATTAATTTCGTTTGCATTATATATTTCTTTCTCACTCTCATTTAAAGATTTGTTGTTGTTTTCTCTATCTATATACTATGTTTACATCCTTGTCTCGAGCAAATAAATTAACTCAATTAATTTGATCTCTTCATTTCTTCTTCTTTCTATTTGAGATCCATGGTCAACTAAAACCCATACCCGAGACTTCTTTATACACACAAATACAGAGGATAGACAAATGATTATAACTTACTTATATAATTTTTTTCATTCCGATTCATGTTCTTGATGTGGAAGACAATGAGAAAGAGCATCTTTCGCCTATTAAATAAGTTAATGACGATAAATATAAAGACAAAAAATTGGCTTGAATATTATAACTTTAAAAAAATATAATCATTAATGGTCAACTAAAACCCATACCCGAGGTTTTTTATACAAACACCGAAGGGTGGTTCATTAGCTAATACTTGAGTCTTCTTACGTTATTTTTGGAAGTTAAATGTGAGGATGATTACTTGCTTATTTTTTATGAAACTTAAGGAAGTCTGTCATGACTCTTTGAGACCTTAATTGCAGCTATGATTGAATCCAAGACAGAAAACTCTCATTACTATCTTCATCACTTCATCGAATGTTTACTAAAATCAAAATATATGAAGATATAAGCGTCGACCATCTCATAAAGTTTGTTATAAAATGACCACAATTATTTTTACACTTTTAAACATACTTTTTCTTATCTCTTATTTTTTTCTGATGTTGATGAGTTAAAAAAAACATATGTAATTCAAATTAATCAAAATAAATCTACACTGTTTGTTGATGATAAAAAATAAAAGTCAACCAAAAAAATAAGCAAAAAAAAATCCTTTTCTTAAATTTTGATGAACCGCTCCCGATTTCAGACCCTTGAACTTCATATCTCCTTATTGTGCAGGATAATGCGGATTAAATATTATTCCATCATATAATTATAATTCATGTACTCAATATAATAAATGTAATCATATGTAATCTATAATGTTTATTTTAAACAAAAATATGTATTATGTACATATTATAGATTTATTTAAATGTATATATAAATATAATTAAAAAAGAATGCAAATTTCTTGCTATATTAGCTATATATTCATCTTGTCGGATCTATCGTAGTCCTCCATTTGCTGTAATAATCTATATTTTTATATATTTTTTGGATGGATGGTCCCCTCCACTTCTCATATCCACAGCATTTAAGCATTAAGGTGTATTTAACCCCGCTTCCTCCTGATAGGACTCTCGTGGCGATCAGTCGTGGAGTAAGTGCCCTAACATACGAAGAACTGTATGGATCCCGAGAGTGCCTTGGGGATCCAGACCGGTGGGAATCCGGAGTACTGTAGGGATCCGGAGTGCATCAAGGATCTATTGTAGCCAGGGGAGGTTCTCCAGCTGAAAGACCGTAGGAAATGTCGTCCAGCAAAGATGATCCGGGAAGTCCGTAATTGTCCGAATTAACACAACAAAGTCCTGAGCTTATATTATTTCTTATGTTATTGTTCATTCCTCACGAAACCTACCTTACCTTACCGTAGCTCAATGTTTATTGGTACCATTATGGGTCTATTATACTTTATATATGAACGAAAAAAGTACTCAAATTGGGCTCATTTTACTATTTTTATATCATAAAACTTACCAAATGTGCTCATTAATGCTCAATAAAGCTATTTTGACTGATAAGCTGGGCCCAAAAGTACGTAATTTCCTTTAAAAATGCATTTTATACAAAAGTGTCGTTAGAGAAAAATTCCTAGTAACAAAATTCCGAACACAAATATGCTTTATAAGATTTTCCTTATGCATAAGTGTTTTATACAATTATTCCTAGAACCAATAAAATCATCCACAGCCGAAGAAATGGACGAAAGTAGAAAAGGAAAATGATGACGCATCGAAGAAATGGACCAAATACATAGGTAGGCAAGTTTTGAGTGGATGTATCTAATTATACAAATACTATTTTTCATATAAACTTAGTAAATAATGACATAATTGCCATGTTGTTCTTCATAGTATAGAAAAAGTAGTGCCTTCATTCGGCGGATTGCAAAGATTGATACACAGATTCTCGACTCGGATCATTGGAGGCTCTCTCATTTATTATTGTTGATTGTGACGTCACACCTCACTCTAATATTCATTTTATAATAATCGCGTCCAAAATTAGGCATATTTCTTCTTCTTTATGTATTTACTTTTTGAGTGCTTCTAACATCGCCATTTTCGTTTTTAAGACAATACGTATAATTTACAATAATTTGGGTGAGTTGAACTACAGTTGACATCAAGAAGAGATTATTTATTTAAAATTGCAAAAAATGAAATTATTTTATGTTATTATTTACTAAGTTTATATGAGAAATAGTATTTGTATAATAATTATATATATTCCACTCAAAAAATTGCCTTTTTATGTATTCGGTCCATTTCTTCCATGAGTCATCATTTTCCTTTTTCTACCTTGGTCCATTTCTTCTTGGTCCATTTTTCCTGGTCCATTTCTTCCTAATATCATATACACACATCCACACTCCAAATAAACTAAAATGCATATATTTTGATTATCCAAGTATTAAAAAAATTCAAGGATTTATCTAAGCAAGGATTCTTCATATTCATTATCAGATATTCAAGTTTATCTGTGTTAAAGGATATAATGATTTAAGAATATACCAAACTTTTGTAATTAAAGAATGAATATTCGTCGATAAGATGACATACAAGCATAAAACTTATTGTTTTATGACTAGTTTGTATTTTTTTGTGCCTCAGTATAACTTAACTTTATTATTTTGCCTCAAAACATACGCCCAACATCATAAAACCAGAGCCCTATAAGTAGAGTTACGTCGTAAGACCTGTCTGTGTAGCTGCTGACTCTCAAGTCAGGCTCAAAACATTCATGATTTATCAAGGGTTTTTAAATAAACAGTCTTTTGAGATTTTTTTTCGAAGTATAAAAACAATATAAACTTTTAAGATATATTAGAAAAAAAAAACCATGCCAGCTGCTAGTGCTGTAGATTGTACAAATCACTCAGGGTATTTCTCTTTTTTCATTTCCCATGGATCCTCATTAACGAAATTAATGGGTAAAAGATATGAGAAGGGCTCATTGGAAATCCTCACTACATCCTGCTTAGGTTCAAAGCATTTTGAATATAATCAAATAATGGATATTTTATATTTTTAATATTTTTTGTTCTGATACGTTTATTAAGGAGTTTACATATAAATTTAAAGGAATATTTAAAAGAATGAGTAAAAATGAAACAGATAGGACCTTCAATAACAGAAATAATTAGTTCAACTAATTAGATCATCATTAGAAAATATACCACAATGTCATGAATTATTACAATATATGTTGAAAAGAATTTATTGCTGTTTCACATTATACACATATGCATTACAATATAGAACAAAGATATAAAACAATACACACATATATAAAGCAAATGAACACGACCACACAGAGGGGTATATACAATATATGTATATCAAGGTATATAAAAATTCGTTTGCACATACATTTACGGGAACAGACGACTATAGTAAAAAAATAGGTATAATAAAACCTCCAATTTATTTGGAAGTAGAAGTATGTGCATGAGAAAATTATGTAAATAATTATCAAATTCATGTATGTTATTTATATATATTTTTTATTACTACGTCTTGTAAAATATATTTCAATAATAAACAAGGTTTTGTATTATTCTATCATTTATAATTAATTATTTCACTAATCTGGGATATATAAATCGGGTTCAATGATAAATCCAGTTCATGAATACATAGGATAATTGTGGACAATTGTTTCTTATGGATAAAACTTTTTATTTACCACATGATTTACATTAGAGAATGTCAAATATTTATTTTATAATGTTATTTTTCGGCTATGGACGTTAAGACTTTCGAAACTCACAAATCCAAATTCTACGAAAGTTTACGGTTAAAAAAATTCCCTCATAATCGGTTCACCTTATCTTATTATATGTCAAGCCATCAATAAAGACGATTGACTGTATACACTTTTCTCACGAGCTATATTTTTTAACATACTGAGAAGAAGTAAATTAAGTGTATTCGCGATTGTTTGATTTAAGAAAATAGAAATAAAAATATGTATTTGTTGGACTTATGCTTTGCCTGTGTGGTGTTGTCCTAATGCTACATCATTGATGTATTAAGAATACGCCAGTGTGATGGGAAGACTAAAAGTTTATTCTGCCCCTGATTAGGGAGGCCTCTCCTTTATATACTTTGTGGGGATCAACCAAGGAATACTAGAAACTACCTGGAAAGGAAAGGGAAAATGTAGCTTCCAAGTTAAGGCCATGATACGTTGATTAACATAGCAATAAATTAAAAGCTTATATGTATTTTTTAGCTAAATGAGTCATTTTCACTTCAATAATTCATAATTCAACGATCAAACAAGTAGCTATTATATTTAACAAAAATGATCAAACAAGTAGCTATATATTTAACAAAAATGATCAAACAAGTAGCTATTATATTTAACAAAAATGAATAACGAGTGTGATATATATTTTAATACTTTTTATTTATCAACATTGGTTTCCACAATAGTAAATAATATTATTTACAAACGATACATAGTTTAACAGTTACAAACAAGTAATTCAAAATTATACATTTTCATAGTGAAATAGACTATAATTAAGAAATTTTTCTTTTCAAATTAAATTTCATATCTGACGATCTTTGTTTCTCTGAAACTACAATGCCTCATTAAACTTCTAGTTTTGGAGGTGCCATGAGTTTCAAATCGGAGGATCTTGAGGAGGTTACAGCGGGGCTGGCGTTTCGTTTGAGGGCGGCTCCGGTTCAACTTGAGGTTGAGCCAGACTTTTTTCATCCAAGGAAATATAACATTCCGCCAGCGCGACCCCGATAGTATTTGACTCTTCCGCCCCTATTACAATATGAATAATTAATAAGACATTATTAACTATTTTATTTTATGATATAGATTTTTACTGTATCACAATATTAAGCCAATAAATAAGTAAATAAATATTAACTAAACATTAAATATGTTGAGTGTACTACCTTAACATAATTTAATTAAAAACAGATGATGGAATATGCTTTTATTACTAGAAACAAAGTCAATAACATATTAAAAGCTACGTATAGCTACGATACTATTAAATAGGACAATAGTACACTCAACATATTTAATGTTTAGTTAATATTTATTTACTTATTTATTGGCTTAATATTGTGATACAGTAAAAATCTATATCATAAAATAAAATAGTTATGATAATATTATATATATAAAAATATATAAATCATTCATATTTTAAATTGCTTTCAGATTTAAAAAATGATACTTTTATTTTTGATGAATAGTTAGAAACTCTTATTAAAAATAGTTAGAAACTCTTACATGACTTGGACATCCACCCACCAATAGACTCGATGCTCTAGCTAAATACGGAAAATCCCCAGAGTCTTCTTCGCTATTTAGAAATGCAGCGTATAACTCAACCGAAGATGAAGAAAACCCATCCTACGTCTCAGTATTGCAGAGCTCAGGACTCATGCCTTAGCTTGGAGCTACTCGTTGAAGAAGACCTCAGGGCAAGAGAAGCCCGACCTCATCATCCTCTTTAAAGAACATCTACTACTCTGTGGGTGTGACTCTGGTACCTATGTCTTTGCTAATAATCCTCCTGGCGAAATCAAAGAAAATCCCGCCGATCCTACTCCGGCCTTAGCCTCCTCTAGTCACCTGGGAGTCTCCCAGCCTCCTCCTTTCTCTCTCTCTAGTCCTCAGAGAGGACACCAATGGGCCGCATGGGCAGATGAGTTTCAAATTTACGTCACACTGTTTGGGGACCTCACTCCCAAACGAAAGAAAGCCCTACTACTTCACTGCGCCGGGCCTGAAGTCCAACAATGGTGGAAGACCCTTCAAGCTACCCCGTGTGTGAATGAAGATGTCTACGGGACACTCCGAAGAACCATGGACGAGACGTACATAATTAAGAATACAACCTCTCCAAACTCCAGCAGATGGTGTTCGAGAAGAACGAAGTCCTCCAACTGAGACGAGCCCTGGAAAACGCGGACGTTCATTCCAGAGAAATTAATAGAGAGGGATCGGCCTTCTCATCGGAATGTAAGGGCCCTAAAGGGACGCTGCGGTCAAAACCCTTCGCAAGATCACGGCCTCCTAAAAGTCACCCTCAGCCGGTTCGTAAACATGAAAGCATAAAATGTAAGTTCTGTAACAAATGCACCCTCTCCGATCCCAATGCCCTGCTGTGGGCAAGGTCTACTCAAGTGCATCATGTTGCATGTCAGGCCAGAGCAACCTTATAGAAAGGGAACTTGCTGAAGCCTCCTTCAAGTCCTCCAACCGCCCGTACGTGAAAGCACGGTTATTGGGCACAACCGTGAAATTCCTCCTAGACCTTGGATCCAACGTTAACATTCTCCCGAGGGAACTCATCAAGGAAAACCGTCTACCTCAGCACTCAGGCCAAATTAAGGTATTTGGTGGTAACATTATCCCTGTATTGGGCTCAGTAAGCCTTCCTGTAGTGACGTCAGCTGAGGTCATGGGGGAGTGTTTTGAAAGAGCCACGCTGCGACGTGCGGGTCAGTTGAAATATAGATATTATAGTGAAGTGAAGTGTTTTATTATAATGTCTAGAAAGGGGAGTCAGACGACCTCGGGATTGTCGTCAGAGACACAAGCTATCACGGCCCTGTCTAATTTAAAATTAGTAGACGTCGTACCCAGATACGACGGAACGTGGGAGCTACAAGTATGGATCCGCCAAGTACAGATAGCTAAAGATTTGTTGGGATTCAACGAGGTTGCTCGGCTTATCCCACTCTTCCTTAGTGGAAGGGCCTTCTGCGTGTATGATCAGCTCAGCTCGGATGATAAGGGAGATGAGGAAAAAATATTCAGGACCTTGAGGAGGGCTTTCTCTATGAATCCGTTCACAGCGTGTGAGAGACTGAGGACGAAGAAGTGGTCCACTGAGGAGTCCGTGGACGTGTGCTTAGCGGAAATCAAGGAACTTATTTGCTTGATGGGCGTTCCCGATTCCTCAAGGTTGGTATTGCTGACGTTTATTTCCTCCATGCCTGCCGACGTGGCGGCTCGGATGAGAGCAACGCCAGGGGTCCTTGAAATGAGCGAAGACGATCTCACTTCAATGGCTCGCGCTCTCACTAGTGAGCACCAAGCTTCGCGAGCCCTGGAGTCTCAGTTCGAAGTGGGTCTTGTGGCCAGATCCCAAGAAGGCGCTTGCTTTCGGTGCGGGGGCCCCCATTGGGCGAAAGAGTGCCAAGAGCGGAGGCGTTGCTTTGCGTGTGGCGAGGTTGGACACTTGGTCAGGTACTGCAAGGGCATGGGAAACGATTCAGGGGCCTGCTCCGCGCCTGCAGCTCCCCAAACAAGAGATGGCGCGACCAGCCCGAGGATCCCGGTAATCATCCAGGGTCAAACTGTCTGGGGGTTAGTGGACACCGGGTGCTCCCAGACCATAGTTAGAGCCGGTGCATGGAAGGGAAGGCTCGTCCCGTCCGACAAAAGGATCGCGACAATGGACGGATCCCTCATCGAGTGTTTGGGAGAGGCAGACGTTAGGCTCACCGTCAGGGATCGGACTCACAGCGTCCGAGCGATAGTAAGCTTCAACCTCATTAGTGGAGTGGACGTCATCTTGGGCCACGACATCCTGAGAGGATACCGGATCCTCTTCGATCGGGGAGAGTTGGTACTTGGAGCATGCGCGGAGGCAAGGAGAGAGGTCGAAGTGGTCAAGGGCGAAAATTTTGAGGTCGTTTTCGACGGAGTGTCCTGGACTGCCAGGTGGCAGTGGAAGGAGGAGCCAAGACTAAGGAACCGTACTAGCCAATACGAAGTCCCCGGCAAATTGAGGGGTAAGTTCAACGAGGAGGTGGAGAAGTGGGTCGAAAGAGGATGGCTCAAACCGAGGGCCCCTAACTACGGGGGACTGTTGCCCCTGATGGCGGTGGAGCACAAAAGGAAGGGAAAGGTTCGACCCGTGCTGGACTTCCGCGAGCTGAACGAGTTCGTGTCATGCAGTGGAGCTGACGCAGACGTTTGTGGGGACAAACTGAGGTCATGGAGGCAATTCCCAGAGAATAGCGCCCTTCTCGATCTCAAGGACGCCTACATGCAGATTCGCGTAGCAGGGGAGTGCTCCTCCGCGATGCGGGTCCAGTTCAAGGCCGAGCATTTCGAACTTACCCGGGTCGGTTTTGGACTGAATTGCGCCCCCCAAATCATGAAAGCCGTGCTGTCGTATGTGTTGTCAAGAGACGAAGATGTGTCGTCTGCAACAGACCACTACTACGACGACATAATTATCAACCTCGATAAAGTTTGCGCTGACAGGGTGAAGAAACTTCTCGTCGAATACGGCCTCGAGACGAAACCCATGGAGAAGATTGACGGAACAAGTGTGCTCGGGCTAGATGTTTTCAGAGCGCGCAATGGACGTCTCAGGTGGAGGAGGCTTGGTGAACCGTGCGACGTGATTGAAGAGCAAATGACGAGGAGGGAAGTATTTTCGTGGTGCGGAAAAATTGTTGGACATTACCCTGTAGCTGGGTGGTTGAGAATAGCGGTGAGCTTTTTGAAGAGGTCCTGTGGAGAAGGCTCATGGAGCAGTAAAGTAGGGGCGGCGACGAAGAAGATGATGAACGAGATTTCGGAGAAGATCATGGTCGCGGACCCAGTCCAAGGTGTGTGGAACGTTGACTGCAATGGAACTTTTGATGTGTGGTGTGACGCGAGTTCAATTGCTATCGGTGCCGTCATAATCAAGAACGGCGATATAGTGGAGGATGGTGCCTGGATTAGAAAAAAAGATGATGGAGCTCATATCAATATAGCTGAGCTAAACGCAGTGATAAAGGGTGTCAACATGGCCCTGAAATGGGGTGCCAAAAGCATGGTAGTTAAAACCGATTCTGCCACTGTTTTCTCATGGCTTAACACACTGCAAAGAGGCGCAAAGAGATTGAGTGTGTCCGGCGTGTCGGAAATGCTCGTGAGGAGAAGGATCGCTCTCCTTGGCGAGCTGTTTATGGAGTACGGCACAGAGTGGCGTGTCGATCTAGTGAGATCAGAGAAAAACCATGCAGACCCATTAACTCGCGTGCCTAAGAGCTGGCTCCTTGATAACCGGACCAACGAAAATTTAATTCGTAAAAGCCATCAAATGCACCATAGGGGAGTGGAGGGCACCCTCCATTTTGCGAAAAAAAAACGGGGGCCGAAGTACCGTTGAGTCTTGTCAAAGACATTGTGAAGAGTTGCTCCGAGTGTAGTTCAATTGATCCGGCCTCCAAACAGTGTGGAGTAGGGTCCTTATCGGTCGATGAAAACTGGCAGAGACTCGCAATGGACATGTTGGAAATGTTAAGTTTCTCACAATTGTGGATTGTGGGCCTAGCAGGTTTGCAGTTTGGAGGGCATTAAACAGCGAATCCGAAACTGAAGTATGCCAAAAGTTTGGAGAAGTCTTCAGTCAAATGGGCCCACCTGGTGAAGTGCTCTGCGACAATGGGAGGACTTTCCGGTCGGGCAAATTTTCCTCAACGCTGTCCGAGTGGGGAGTAGCACTCAAGTTTAGATGTGCTTACAGGCCGTCGGGTAATGGGATCGTGGAAAGGAACCATCGAACTATTAAGACCTCGGCGGCCCGTGCACAATCATCTATCAATCGGAGCGTCTACTGGTACAACCTCACTCCTAGGAGTGACGGGGGCTTAATACCAGCAGCCTCAATTTTCAAGGATGAGTGGAGGAATCCTTTCCTTGTGCCCGTTCAGGAAAGTGAAGCTGCAAGCGATAATGAAGAGGCCGAATTCTGTGTGGGTGAGGAAGTTTGGGTGAAGCCACCCAATGCCAGGTGCACGGACCAGTGGAAGAGAGGCGTTGTTTCGGAGGTCAATAGCCCGTTTAATATCGAAGTCAACGGTGTTCCTAGACACCCAAAGGATTTGAGAAGAGCCGAGGGACCGAGGGACAGACGCGATCTACATTTAACAGCCCATCACGAAAGACCAGAAAGAACGAAGAAGCGGCCTCGGAGATTGGAGGACTACGTTTGTGATGAGGACATCATAGGGGAATGTAGTGACGTCAGCTGAGGTCATGGGGGAGTGTTTTGAAAGAGCCACGCTGCGACGTGCGGGTCAGTTGAAATATAGATATTATAGTGAAGTGAAGTGTTTTATTATAATGTCTAGAAAAGGGAGTCAGACGACCTCGGGATTGTCGTCAGAGACACACTCTCCTCCTCAATAACGCGAAAAAAGGGTCCTTTCGAGTTCCTTGTGACCAATGTGCCGCAACCCATCTTAGGATCTCAGACCTGCCTAGACCTAGGCCTCGTATCCCTCCACAAGCCCTCCTTCATGTGTCATCAAGTGTTATCCTCACAAGAAAATGCTCTCAATAGGAGATTTGGTCACTTATTTGAAGATTCTGGTCCACAAACAGTAAATCATACAAAGGCGGTTGCCCACATCAAGGAAAACGCCACACCTCGCTACCTCTGCTCGCGCCCTGTACCCCTAGCCCTCCGTGATAAGGTCAAAAGAGAACTCCTGGAGATGGTCAACAGAGGCACACTGGAAAGGGTGGAGTCCTCGGAGTGGGCCTCTCCCATTGTGACCGTCCTGAAACCTGATGGGAACGTGCAGATCTGCGCGGACTACACGCAAACCATATTTCCGGTCGTCAACAAAAGTCTTTACCCCTTACCTCATCCTGACGAATTATTCGGAGATCTCGCCGGGTCAGAATTCTTCACAAAACTTGATTTCCGACGCTGCTGCGAGAAGTACGAGCTCGATGAGCATTCAAAAAGTTACCTAGTAATAAACACACCTTTGGGACTCCTTAGATACAACGTATTACCTTATGGTCTCGCCTCTGCCCGGCCATTTTCCAGTCTGCTCAAGAAAAATCCTCGGCGATATCCCCAATGTCAAAGTGTATATTGATGACGTCCTGATCCACTCTAAAACAATCGCGGAGCACATTTCTACACTCAAATGTGTCTATGAACGCCTGGATGCCGTGAGAGTGCGGCTTAAAAGAAGTAAATGCATCTTTTGCGAAAGAACTGACATACCTGGGCTTCAGAATCTCTTCGTTGGTCGAATCTCCGGACCCTGAGTTGGTGCGTCCTTCATGGAATTCCCTAAGCCGTCATCCCTTTCACAAGTCAAGTCATTCCTAGGACTTGTGCAGTTCTACAGCCAGTTCCTGAAGGACCTTTCCTCCACCGCTTCCACGTTGTATGAGTTAACAAGGCCTAGTGTGGATTTCTCCTGGACCAGTGAGGCTGAGGTGATTTTAATAAAATAAAACACGACTCTCTAAAGCCCCCGTTCTCTCCCACTATGATCCCGCTTTGCCCTTATATCTTACGACGGACGCTTCTCCTATTGGCCTTGGAGCGATCCTATCAAACGCCGTCGAGAGAATGATCGTCCTATCGCCTTCGCGTCTCGAAAGCTCACCCCTGCTGAGAGAAACTACTCACAGATCGACAGAGAAGCCACAGGCATCATTTTTGTCCTGGACCGTTTCGAAGCGATCACATCATTTTTCCAAACATTTCAATTTAGTTTTGATTAATATTGTTTTTTCTGGGATATAAACAGGGGATGAAATATTATGAGAAGAACTTATAAACTACTCTCCCAAGACTCTCTATAATAGTAAAACACTTTTTTAAACCAAATTTACCGCAAGTGACAATTTTTTGCACACAATTGAATGACCTTTTTATTCATTCATTCTTATTACAAAATAAACAACTTATTTAGTATTTAGGTATGCAACTATTGTTGAAATAAGTTGAGATTAAGTCTGATTACGGGATATTCTCTATGGCAGTGGACTGGGAATCATGGATTTGCTCATTTTGATGGACTCGGATTCGTGGACTCGATAACTTAAATATTAGGACTCGGATAGGAGGGCTCGAGAGTTAAAATCTTAGGAATCGGATACGAGGACTGGAACAGTATTAATTTCGTCAGCTTTTTTCATTTTGTCATGGAGCACAAATGACAGTCTGCGAGCAAACAAAATATATTTACAAGGTTAGTCCCTATACGCTTCCTAGTAACTAATTAGCATAGTTTGGTAACATTGTATACTCGCATGTCACAATTGTATATGGATGTTTGATGACTATAGATGATCATTTATTATTTGGTTTCTCCTGGATATAGCAAGAAACTTTTTAAGGCGACATGATGGTTGCAAATGTCTCAACCAAAGTACTCTGAGGAATATAAGATCAATTCTTTACACATTCCCATAGGCCAGGGGTCGGCAACACGCGGCTTTTTAGAGCTTCTCAGTGGCTCCCTGGAGTTTTTTTCCAAAAATGTTTGAAAATGAATAAGATGAGGGAGGAGAATATATAGGACCATAATGTACACCATACCAACACATGTTCATTTTGTAGAATAATTCAACCCACTTGGGCGAAGGCGTATGAATATGAACAGTTATAACTTGTCTCTTCGTCAAAAGATAGACTGAATACGACACAGTTAATATTGGTGCCAGTAGCATATATATAGGTTAGGCCGCTTTTTTCAGTTTGTAGTCACTCCGTTTTAAGGTAAAACAATTGAAAATCATAAATAATCCAGCATGAGAGGATCAAAAGGGGTCTGTGACTTTGCTACAGAAGGCATTGGATCGAAACCTGCTTGCTTTTCACAGCATCTTGTATCAAGAAGCACTGTGCGCACAAACATTCCCATCAGAGTGTATGGCAGTGATGAACCTTGTCATCGAGATGGTGAACAAGATAACTGCAAAATCATTGAACCACCGTCAGTTTCGTGCATTGCTTGATGAAGTTGATAGTGAATATTCCGATCTTCTGATTCACAACAAAGTGCGATGGCTGTCTAGGGGAGACGTTTTGTATCCCTTTGTCGCTTGTTTCGAACACAAACAAGTGTTATCAATCATTGGATCAACATACCTATGCGAACAGATCTTCTCAAACATGTACTACATCAAGTCCAAATACCGTACCCGCGCCTCACAGATGAGAGCATGCAGTCCTGCGTCAAGATTAAAGTACATCTTACATGCCTGATGTTCAGAAACTGGCCTGTGATGTCCAAAACACAAAAGTCATTTAACGGATACGATCACAATTATGTCATAAACACAAATTTAGTGGCAAGTGGCTTTTTTTTGTATAAAGTGATTTCTTCTTCTTATATATATATATATATATATATATATAAAGTGGTGAGAGTGAAACGACCGGACACTTTTTTTTCGCCGGGAGCCGGGCCGGGATTTAAATTTTTCAAGCCGGGCCGGCCAAAACCAAGCAGGGACTTTAATATAATCGTTCCTTCGTCATTCTGAAAGTGACACGTTTTTTTAGAAAATACTTTTGAAATATTTTTTAAAAATATTAAAAATTATTTCCTAAAAAAAGTCGTCACATTCAGATGACGAACGAACGAAAATATTAAAGTCTCGGCCCGGTGTTTTTAGACACCGGGCCGGGACGTTAAAAACAGCCGGACCCGGGCCCGGCCGGGTACCCGGTCGTTTTCTTATATAAATATATTTATATAATTTGCTGTATTTTTTTAGCTTTTAAGGAGTATATTATATAAGCTCTATTTGTTGATTTTTTTCGAATTTTCAAAAATAAAATGGAATTAAAATTCGTTTTTCTTTAATTCTATCAAGGAAATGAGATATTATTATTTAATATTTTAATAAAGTTAAACTTGAGGCGGCATCGAACAGAAGAATAGTACGTGGTGCATCATAATCTAACGGATGCGCAACAGTGAAATAAACATTTACCATAACGACTCATTCATTATGTGGCCACCTTAATCATTTTGGAAATAGGCTACCATACCTAATATTTAGAATTAAGAATTTTTTGCCTTCATTATAAGGCTTATTTAAGGCATTAATTTTTTTGCGGCTCCAGACCCATTTTTTTTTGTTTTTTGGTCCAATATGGCTCTTTAAACATTTTGGGTTGCCGACCCCTGCCATAGGCACAGCGCCCAGAAGCTTGTTGTTGTTGCTTAAAAATAGATAATTTGACAACCGCTGACCATACAAAAAATTTACTTTTACTACAGTTGCAGTTAATATTTTTTTTGTTTCCTTGCATAAATTCAGGCTTGTGAGCGATCAGGAAAAAAATAGCGATCCGATCAAAAATAGCGATCAGAATTCTTTGCGATATAGCGATATAACGATCAGGGATTTTTCCGATCAGCGATCCGATCAATTTATTGCGATCAACAAAAAATTAAGTAAGAATTTCAATGTTTATACAGTCAAACCTTTATAAGTATTCATCTTTATATCTCAATGGAATGATTGTTTCCCATAGCCTATGAGCTCCCAAATTACGACTTCTCCATAGGCGCCTGTCTGTATATTTTAGGACAAAAATATCAGAATGATTGTTTTCATAGCCTATGAGCTCCAACACTCTGGCTCCACAATTGACATATGTCTGCATGTTTAGACAGGAGATGCCAGAATAAATGTTTCCCATAGCCTATGAGCTCCAAAACAATGACTTTTACATTGTCGCCTGTCTGTATATTTTAGGACAAAAAATATATCAGGATAGCACACACTGGCTTTTTCCATTAGTATTAGTCTGTATTTTGTGTTTTCTAAAAAATATTAGTTGTTGGAATGGATTTTGTCATGTGACAGCTAGTTAAGTTTTAAGAAATGTAGGGTTTGTCTCAAAAATCCTTTGGGGATATTTTCTCAAATCACCTATGTTTACAAATTTGGATTGTTGTGATGACGTCTCACACAGGCTGCCAACTGTATTCCTGGAAGAGTATTAATATAGCCAAAGAAGCTGAAAGAGTGATTGACGTCACAAATCAACTATCGAACGTTATCTCTAATAATTAATACTTAGTTTCAACAAAATTTAACCTTATTTTTATACTCAGGCTTCACCTTTTCCTTTCGCCGCCATCCTCATGCTGTTACAAACTCTATATTTATCCTCTGTATTAAGTTTTTTTAAATTACCTATGAATAAGCTGATTATTCCTATATTAAAATATTCCTATTATGAGATTTATTTAAATATACATAACTCAATCCTTTATTGATGTATAAGTTAATGAAAATAAGAACAATGCTCAAAGTTAAAAGGGGCTTGGAGAATGAACAACATAGGGATAACGTTCGATAGTTGATTTGTGACGTCAATCACTCTTTCCTCTTCTTTCTCTCTTTCCTTTTCCTTTTCTTTAATAGGTTGGCTATATTAATACTCTTCCAGGAATGCAGTTGGCAGCCTGCGTGAGATGTCATCACAACAACCTAAATTTGTAAATATAGGTGTTTTGAGAAAATATCCCCAATCCTTTTACAAACATTTTTTCCTTTTTTAGTTATTTTATACAAATTGATCGGATCGCTATTTTTAGTGATTTTCTTACGATCAAAAGATATAAGATCAAGACACTTTGCGATACTCCGATCAGCGATCAAATATCGCTATATCGCTATTGATCGCCGATCAGAAAAAACTCCGATCAACAAGCCTGCATAAATTTAATGTTAATAATTGATATTGAGATCCAGTTATTTTCTAATGACAAAGACGATATTAACTTAATTGAATGTAGAAAATGGTTGCTTCGTGCATATATAATATCAAATGTGTTTTATATTGTAAAGATGATTAAAAAATATCTCTGTAAATAAATGCATTCATATAATGTTGTTTTATAGTATTAATTTGTATTATATAGCTTTGATCTCGTATTTGTCTTGATTTATTACACCTTAAATGTGATTATAATTTTAAAATGTAATGTATCCATTACGGGAGAAAGTAGGGATCCAGTTACTCATACATCTAAGGTTAAAATAATATTTTTGCAGATTCTTAATATCGAACTTGGACTCTGTTAGCGAGTCTGGTCATCGTGACACTTTTTTTTAAATATATTTGATCTGAAATTGTTTATATCAAGATTAAAAATAGATAATTTTTTTTCATGGTGACGGGCGTGTTGTCTGTTCTGTATGGAAAACTACTAATATAATGATAATTTTGTTACGGGTCAGGAAAAATTATATACAAGTTGGGGTTTGATCAGGGGTTCCCAACCTTTCTTCTTTGGCGACCCCCCTATATAAAAATCTCCAGTCTGACGACCCTCTTATGTAGGAATATAGACGTTTTGCGGACCCCAGGTTGGGAACCCCTGGGTTAGATCCATCAACAAATTTATATATAATTTGAAAGTCAGTTCGGGCTCTTTTTTTTTTTTTTTTTTTTTTTTTGTACAATGTACAACTTTATTAACAAAAAAAAACAACTAAAACATTTTATCCAATAGACATATCTTTATGAATAGCTTCAATTATTCTTAAAAAATCATTAGGGGGGAGACTTTATTTGTTCTAAATTTATATACATAAAACTGAATTTTTGTTGTAATGAAATTAACTTCGTCTTGATAGGGGCCGATATAAAAGAAGACAAACTCTTTAGATCTCATTTGTAAATTAAAATGAATATCGAAAAAATATTTTAAATCATCCAACATCCTCACAATATGCGGACACTCTAGCAAGAAATGTCTGATCGTTTCCCGTGCTTCCTTACAAAAAAAACAAAATCTTTCCTCTTTAGTTCTTCCATATATATATCCTAAAGATAAAGTGTTTGAAATAACTCTATATTTAAACCAAAAGAGAGGAAAACTTAACTTAGGAGATTGTAGGCCCTTTATGATATTTATTACTGGTGCATCTATGTCATATTCATTTTTCCTTCTTTCAATTTGGTATAAATAATAGTTTCGGGTCTTCTCATCAATTAAAGTGTTACGAAACTCCGCGTTATTACTAAGCTTAATAAAATTATAAAAACTAATATGTGGACCAATTTTTCTTTTCTTAAAATTAATTTTACTTATTACAGTTTTTCTTTCTAAAATTTCATTTTGGGTAAAATCCATTTTATCGTTAAAAACATCCCCCAAACACTGCAATTTCTTTTTTATCGATGTGTTTTTTAAAAACTCCAACCTATTATTACCTAAAACTGGTTCCTGCCACTTCATTTTTGCCAGAAGTTTCCCCGAAAACTCCTCATTTATTTGGCTATTATTACTCCAAAAAGGACTTATTTCTTTAGACAGACTAATTAGCCTATATGGCCCTTTGCCTTCCTCATTATCTAATGTGAGTCCCTCTCTCTTAAAATATACATCCTCCATTATTGATGACCACACTGATCCTCTCTCCATTATCCTCACAAACCATTTAAAAATAAGCACTTTCCAAAAAGCTAATAATTCTAAAAAACCTAACCCTCCCAAACGTTTAGGTGTTTTGATCCTTTTCCATGATATCATTTTTGGGCGTTCATTAGGAAATAAAAACTTTTCACAGATCTCATCTACTTTTTTACTAAGCACTTCGGAGACAGGAACAAGTTTTAAAACATGTGTTGCTCGAGGTAAAATGAGACAATTCCATATAAAAATCCTTGTTGAGACATCTTTCTTCAACATATTTGTGTACTTTGCAGTATTTTTTTAAAATATGCTCTAAAAGTTTAAAATTTTCTATGCTATCGTTTTCATTTAATGTTAAAAATGTACCAAGGACTTTCATTATATTTGTCTCCTTAATTTCATTGATATTAAAATTAAGTTTCAAATCTGTCATAAAAGTTGTTTTATTAAAATTTATCCCTAGTCCTGAAAGTTTTCTAAAATCATCTAATATATCTAATGTCTTTTTAAATGAGCTACGAATATCATCTTCACTTCCAGAGAAAATTATATTCATGTCATCAGCAAACGCTTCAACTTTAGTTTCAGCATTCCCGATATTTACTCCTTTAATAGAAGGGCAAGAATTTATTTTTTCAATTAAATAATTTAGACAAATAATAAATAAAGCTGGTGACATGGGATTTCCCTGGCGGCAACCTCTTTCAATTTTAAACAAATTTGTTTCATATCCATAGTAGGTAAAATTCATTGAGAGACTCGTTGTTACCATTCTTATAAAATTAACCCCAACACCATGATTTTTTAGACTCTTAAATATCCAATCGTGCGATATACTGTCAAATGCTTTTTTGAAGTCTAATCCCAAAACACCGACATTCCTGCCTGTTTGTTTCGCTTGTGAAATTGAGTCTTTAATACCTCTTACAACGTCCTCCATTCTTCGCCCCGGGACAAAACCTTTTTGTGATATATTGATGATATCAGATAAATATGCTTTTAATCTCTTAGCCAGTATTCCACTATGAATTTTATAACATGTGTTTAGCATGGTTAATGGCCTAAGATTTCCTATTAATCTGGGGTCTTTGCCAACTTTAGGAATTAAGATTAAACTTCCTAAAGATATACTTTTTTGAAAATGGCCATTCAAGTGAGCTTCGTCAAAAACTTCCTCTAATAATGGAGAGAGGAGAGCAGAGAAGCTGTAATAAAACTCCATTGGAAATCCATCAGGTCCTGGAGATCTGTTTTTCTTTTTATAGCCTTTTATGTATTCCTCTATTTCAAATTTACTAATTTTGATCTCCAGCGCCATTTTCCAGGAATCTTTAAGTTTTAAAACTTTTCCATCCCCTTTCCCATGTACCGTCACTGAAGCTCCTGATAAATTAAAACCAGATTCAGTGCAATTTCCTGATGGTTCTCCAATAAAATCTTCAACTGAATATAGGTCTCGATAATATTCTTTCACGATTGTATTAATTTTTAGGGGATTTTTTTCCAAATGCCCTCCTTTATCAAAAAGTGACCTTACTTCCTTCTTTCCCGCTCTACATCGTTCCATTTGTTTCATTCTACCTAACAAAACATGTTCTTTTGGGAGTGGAGCAAGCCCTGCTCTAATTAAACAGCCTTGTGAATAATATTGTTTAATTTTGATTACCTCTGCCTCATTTTCACTAGCTAAATCTTTTTCTCGAGCATCCCTCTCATACAAAACCAATTTCCTTTTTCTTTCCTCACTCAGCCTTACGCCTAATTTGATGTACTCCCGCCTAGAACAATCTAATATTAATTTTAGTGCATGAGACGGTGACTTTATATCTTTTTTTTTAATTTCTGAACTATCTCACTTATTATTTGCCCAACTTTTGAACGAGTTATCTCATCATCTAGTAGGGTTGTATTTAATTTCCAATATTTCTTGGAGGTACCTTTAGGAGATGTTAAACTCAACATTATAGGGTTATGATCCGACTTGAGAGCCTGATTTTTTTTGTAATTGCTAATAAGAGGAAACAATTCCTGAGAAATGAAAAAATAATCCAACCTTGAACTTTTAAAAATTTTGTCATCCCTAAAAATATGGAAGGTATGTTCAGGGTTTATTCTGAATTTTTTTGCCGGGTCAACAAGCCTATTCCTAAAAAGAATATCTAAAAGCACATTTCGTGAATTTGTATTATTTAAATTTTTATAGTTAAAAGTGTCTATTTCCTGATTTAGGGCTATATTAAAATCCCCCATTAGTATGAAATGTTCCTGATCTTGATTTATTTTCGCTAAAAAATTAGATTCAATAAAACTAAAAAAATCTGGGTCGTCCTTATTTGGTCCATATACGGACACAATTTTTATCAGCTGCCCTCTCCAATTTATTAAAGAAATACAATAATTTCCTCCTATTGTATCTCTTGCCACGCATTTAGCGTTCAAAACACTTTTAATAAGTACTAAAATTCCTCTTGAAGGGTGCCTTGCCTTTTTTTTAACTGCAGGAGTAGCGAAAACATCATAACCTTTAGGGAAGTTCCAATCTAACTCTTCTGCCTCAATTCTTGTGTCGCATATAGAAACTACATCCGGATTGTAAGACATTAGATGATCTATAAAATCTTTTCTTTTATTTATGTTTAAAATGGAGTTTGCGTTTGCAGACAATAATTTAAGATCCATGTTTAAAATTGATATTAAAGGGTTAAAAAGGAGGGTGGTAAAAGTACGAAAGGGTAAAAACTAAGCAAATTAAAACAAACATAAACACATACAAAAAAACGAGTTATAGGTAGACTTTTGAAGTATTAAATTCTATTCTTTGCTCTTCTCCCTTTTACTCCCGGGAATATCACTTACAGAGCTTCGTGTATGTCTTTTATGAAAACCCTCAGGTTTTGTAGATTTTTTTGAAGCACTTTGCTTATTCCTGAGGATCATTTGCCATTCCTTTCCCATTCCTTTAACTTGGTCCAACACTGTATAATTGTCCTGTTGATTTTTTTCATACTTATCTCGAATTCTGTCCTCAGTCTCCCTTATTTGAGAAGTCATTAAAGAACTCTTCTTCCGTGCCAAATCATCATTCTGACCTTTTGATGTGCCAGCATCTTCATTAGTGATAGAGTTTGGAATGTGGGAAGTTGTGATCAATTCCTCAACCTCTTCATCCTCCACCGTCAACGGCTCCTGTCTTTCAATCCTCGGGTTCACCTCACGTTGTAGAACTTCCTCCTCCACTTCCACTAGCTCCTCCTCAGTAAAGTTAGTTGTTGTAAGTTGGTGATTTTCTTCAACAGTTAAATACCAATTTTTTCCGTTGTTCATATATGATTGCTTCAGAAAATGCATATAAGCTTGGGGTGATACTCTTGGGCGCCTATCCTTCTTGTCTTTGCATTCACTATATTTATGTCCCGTTTGTGTACAATATGAGCATTGTTGATCCATTAGACTTCCTTCTATCTTGAGTAATCTACCTCCAATTGGTAAGAATTGAGGAATAGCTAGCGTAGTTTTTAATTTCACAATAATGTTCATTGATTTGACAGGAACTTTAAAGACTTTTTTTGCAAATTCCCCTTCATATTCTTCACGTCTTGGCGTTTGATGATATGCTTCTACCTCTTCCCCGAAGTTCTCCACTACAGCCTTGACCTCTTCTGGGGTAGTTATCCTAGCCGCGTTGGGGATCATAAATGTTTTTTTCTTTAATCCTGCGGTCGATTTAATTAGCTCATAATCCTTTACCCCCGCCACTAGTTCTCTTTGATTCTTTTTCTTGTCGTAGCATTTAATCATTAAGCAATTGTCCTTGTTGTCTATCTTCTCAATCGTGTCCCTTATGTTTTTAAACTCAATAGCAACTTCTCCATAATTCCAGAAATTAGAATATGATACCATTTCTTCCGCTTCAATCCCCAGTTCAATTAGTATTTGGGCAATATCTCCATATTCATAGTAATGTCAAATATTTTCTCCTTCCCATTTTCTCATCCCTGAATTCAAAGACAAATATTCCTTTACTCACGCGCTCAGCCCCTTCTCTCGCACGCGTATTTATTTGCCTTCTTCTCCATTCAGGATAATTCTTCTTCTGTAGAGTATCTTGAAAACTCTTTGTCACCTGGGCATATGAAGATTTCTTCGTTAGGACGGTTCCTGCATCCAACCCCGATTCTAGGGCTTCCATTTTTTCACTAGATCTTCAGACACGTTACACGAAACTTTGAACGCCCCTTAGGGCAACTAAACAAATTTAGAACACTCAAATGATAAACAATCACGAGAGGTAAAAAATATACGTCTTCTCCCCTCGCTTGAAGGAAAAAAATTCTGCAGACCCCAGGTTGGGAACCCCTGGGTTAGATCCAGTCAACAAATTTATATCATTTGAAAGTCAGTTCGGGCTCATTTTTATTAAAGCCCTGAATAGTACTTCCATTTTTCAAAATTTCACATTGTTAATTTTTTAAAATATTTGAACGCTGAACGCTAACGGAACGCTGAACGTAAAAACATTGAACAGAACGCTATTTTCTTGAACGCTGAACGCAAAAAAGCTGAACGTTCACAAGCCTGATTGTATACAATAGTATTGATTGTCACTTTTTCTAATAATACATATTTGATGTACTCGTGGCTTTTGGACTTTGCATAGAAATTAAAAGTATATTCTTTACTTAGTGGATTTATTTTATTACTTTTAGACAAAAAGGATTCAGATATCCATAGAATAAAAAGACTAAATCTTCAACTCTTAAAGTTAATTATGAAAATAAAAATTAAAACCATGTATAAGGAATATGAACATTAATCAATCTATTAATTTAAACACAGTGATAACAATTTGTTTAGTATTATTACAATCCACGTTCCTTTTCTTTCAATCAATCAGGTTACAGAAAAAAGTCCCAATGTGATATCCTTATGAAACATAGCCTCCGAATTCCCAAAGGAAAATAACTTTAAAAAACATAAAATATTAAAAGAAGGATATATCCTTTATTTATATAAAAACCATGAAAATCTTTAACAATAAAAAGTGTGCCGTCAACGTAGAAAAATGAAACTACTCTTCAGAATGTATATAAAAATAGCTCAAAGATACGAATCAATCACAGGCTCCAAGAAAAGAAGAACAAAATGATGAGATGATAAATGGAATAATCGTAAATCGTAATACAATTTCAGTTAGTTGTGTGTAAAAAGGAAGAATGAACTGAGCCTATCAGACGCAATCTAGAGATTAGATCTTGTAAACTTTGGAGATAAAAGTATATTGTACAAAAAAAAGAGGTTGTGCTTGCAAATCCAAATACCGGAGACGTCCGAGAGGTATCTACGTGTGAAGCTGAGAAGCCTTGAGGAAGGGGGTTTCCCCCTTCTCCCTACTGCTTCTGCAATCTTGGAAGAGTCTCAAAGCCAACGGGGAGGTAGTCCCCCTCGGGTCTGTAGAAAAGTTTTCCACTCTTGACGCGTGAGATCAGTTCCTTGAGGTGTAAAGCTTTCTCCACTTCCAGCTTATGCATGATACCCTTGTTCTCCCGGGCTCTCCTAAAGAAAACAAGGAAGAGACTGATTAATTAAGGATATCGAAACAATAAAGACAACGTTGTAGCGCAGTAAATTCTACATAAAAGTACTGATAAAGTGCTTATAAAAATAGGCCAAAAACTATTAATTACCCAAAAGAATCATTTACCTAAAACTTAAATTATTTTCTAAAACAACTAAAGTACCTCTTTCTTACATAACCATAAAGAAACAACGTTTTTATCTTTATAATTTAATTGAATTGCAGCCATTTACTATACATTAAAATAAAGTGATATAGCGTAGTATATTTTCGATAAGGTTAATTAATAAAATTTTGTCCTCTCGACAGGCAAACCTGGGCCCTCAAAATGGGGGCGTTGAGCACGTTTCACACAGAGCTAATGCACTCATGTATGAGGAGTTTTCTATTTCCAGAATCTTAACTTTGGGACATTTTTTTGTGTCTCAGCATAGTTAGTCCATGGAACCTTTACTCCAACTCCCGCTGCAATGCAAGACAATTAACTGATTTTGTAACCTAGCATTTGTCGAATTTGTAATTATATCGTCTTCCTTCTAACTTGTTTTGATTTTTTTTAAACAACTCTGCAACTTTATTTAAAAAGTTTTTGAACGGATTTCAAATATTATTCATATATTGAAGTTTTATTATAAATCCGTCCGTAATTTATAGATATTAAAACAAAAAATATGTGTCAGTGTTATAAATAGATTATAGTTCGAATGAAAAGGAATCCATGGACGTTTTGTAAAAATCCTGACATGTCACAATAAAGCAATATAATTGTTCGAAAATTTCATTTTGTATACTCCAATTTTATTTTTGTTTTCTTTGATCTTATTTGATACTATATATATTCCTTAAAAGAAACCTTTCAATTATGTATATATTCGAAAACTAGAATCCGACGAATTGTAGGCATGAAAAGCCTGATTGAATTTAATATAAGCCTCATTGGAGAGTCTTCAGATCCCTAACGTAGTTTATATCCTAAATGAATCCCAACTTTTAATCTGACATAAGCAAATAAAACAATATGAAGTTGCCACAACGGAACATTTGAACAGATGTAACTAATTGAGTGGAATGTCAGACTTGAATGTTGTCTCTCATGATTAATTGAAAAAGGTAATAAACACATGTCTAATTAATCTTATGTTTGCGTTCACGACTGAATGATATATATGAATATATATATATATTTTTTTTAGTTTAAAGGTTTATTACTGTATACCGTATACATATATATATACATATAATATTACAAAGACATAATATAATAGTACAATACATGCATAAAATAAAGAGCGCGACCACACAATGGGGTATATGCGCTACAACAGTAAATGTTAGTTCTAGTTTATAGTATAGTTTTCTTCAATAATTTTTTTCATTTTTTTACATTTCATTAATTTTAAAATACGAAGTACTTCATCTTCTTCTTGCGATGAATCATGCCTTTCATACGATAGTGCTGGACATCTGTTGATAAGATGATCTGCACTCTGAGTCTCTTCCATGCAGACGTTACACATTCCATCAGTTGACTTTTTCCATTTGCTTAAGTGAGCGAGGAAAGGTCCATGGCCGGTGTAAGCTTGAACTATAAGTTTAAGGTTTTCTCGTTCATATTTGACAATCTTTTGTTGAGGCTTTTCTAACATTAGTTAGATCGCAGTTATTTTACTACGCGACGATGGCTTGGCTCCCATTTTTTCACGGCAAAACGTCCCCATATGAACTCAATGGCAGAATTTTCACACAAAAAATTAAGTCTGATATTCACCTATTGATAATTCATTTTGAGGTTGAAAACTTGTAAATCTTCGAAAAAGCAAGATGGCGGCCCCCAAAATAAGTCCGGCCGCGTACATGTATATAGACGCACGTACGACAACAAGGCAAAATGGTGGTATGTTTAAACGCCAGGTGATGTCAAATCTCTCTAAATTTCAATATATATCAACATCACGACCCTCATATATATCGCAGTGGTCGTGTAGTGGATCTGGGCCGTCGTGACTTTGCGAGGGACGACTGTATATATATATATATATATATATATATATATATATATATATATATATATATATATATATATATATATATATATATATATATATATATATATATATATATATATATATATATATATATATATATATATATATATAGGGCTGTTCTTATTTTTCTAATGTTTGAAGTGTTAGCAACATTGTGGATTTTCTGTTTCTTGGTGATAAAAGAAGACGACATACAAAGTTTGAACAAAATCAGTCAACATTACGGGGTTGCTCAACGAGGTCAAAGTTTTAAAAATTTAGGAAAAATATAGTTTTCCGCAAATTTCTTGAAAATGGTGGGCGTTACAGACTTCAATAATAATCACAAATTTAAAGGAAATCTAATTTACTACCAGACGTATTTTGATGTTTTTTACTAAAACAAAGTTTTCTGTAAAAATAAAGAAAAATGTTACCTGGATAGAAAGAGAAGGGAGAGAGTATTTTGCCTCACTTATCTCCCTTCTTTTTTTCTTTCTCTTTCTATCCAGGTAACACTAACAGCAGCTACCAAGTGGTAATTGTATATTCTCATATCAAAAGATCAATTTTTTTGGGAGAGTACGTGCAAAAATGTATTATTTCTCTTAAAGTATAGCGATTTTTAGAACACCAAACATATCAAATGAAAGCTTGGTACACCAGCTTTAATATTTTGGTATACTAAATCATGTCAATTTAATAAGTAGAGAGTTATATGTACATTAAAAAAACATATCTCGCGTACAAAATGACGCATATAATGGATTATAAATGCGTCAGAGACAAAGTAAAATTTTGAGAGGATACCTTGACGCAAATCTAAAAAACACATTATTTTTTTTTTTCATAATCGATTTCTTATAGGTCAATACAGGCTCTGAATCATATGATGTAAACTCAGATTGTACTGAATTCTGAATTGATAGAATGCAACCAAGGTCATTTTTGGATTTATCATCCAAAGGTTTACTAAACTTAAAAATACTATTTTACTCTGAAGCGAACAAGTCATCTTCTACAGGCGAGTGAAGTTAATTGATACAAAAAAGCTATGAAATATGCTAACATTACACACTCCATTTTTTCTTTGTTTTTACTGAAAACTTTGTTTTAGTAAAAAACATCAAAAATACGTCTGGTAGTAAATTAGATTTCCTTTTAATTAATAATAATTATTATTGAAGTCTGTAACGTCCACCATTTTCAAGAAATTTGCGGAAAACTATATTTTTACTAAATTTTTAAAACTTTGACCTCGTTGAGCAACCCCGTAGTGTTGACCGATTTTGTTCAAACTTTGTATGTCGTCTTCTTTTATCACCAAGAAACAGAAAATCCACCATGTTGCTAACATTTCAAACATTAGAAAAATAAGAGCAGCCCTAATATATATAGATTGCCGGACTTCTTTATGCCAACAGACAAACAACGACATGCAAAATGAAGGGAACTTGCAAAAAAATGAGATTATTTAAAGCATGACTATCATCAGAAATAATTCATTGTTATTCAATAATTGCCCCTCTGTTGGCTATATAGAATAAAAGGAAAATGATGCCGTTTTATGTTGGCACAAATCTCAGTGTCGAAAAAATGTCACATGTTAACATAAAAAATAAATGCACCAGACCACTGTTTTTAATTCCTGTTCATGTCATTATTTTGATATGAGTTTCTTATATTTACGATGGTCAGGTAATTTATATCACCATAAAAGCCTCTAGGAGTTTCGAGTGGAGTGATGAATGTTTCAATTAATTATATAACTGATATCTCAACCATTCGTATGATTTTTTTTACAAATTGACATAATTGATTTAAGTAAGAGTGATATAATTACATCACCGTTTTTTCCTTACCTTGAGAGATAGGGAAGCACGTCGTTGACTGGACCATAAGGTACATATTTGTATACTGAATATCCGGCTTGACCTAAAAAAATATAATTTTTGATATTTAATGAATTTATTATATCAATTTATTTAAATAGCAATAAATGTTATACGTTTTAGTATAGATTTTCAGAGATCATTTTTGACCATCATTGAGTAAAAATTCCCAAACTCAATTTCTCTGCTGTGACTAGCTCAATGTTAAATTAATATCAAAACCTTTTTTTTGTAAATTTCAAGGGATATTTTGTATAATTATTCAATAAAGTCCGAGAAGAACTTCATTGATGAATCAATCAACATCATCGACCTATATAAGGCAGGGATACAAAACTAAAAAGCATATGAAGAAAATGTGAGTTATTCTGATCATAGTTTGGTTAGAACGTTTTTATTTTATATTTGACCAATGCAAGGAAGGAAAAAATCATATTTTAACAACCAATTACATAGAATGATCAAATAAATGTTGACGACTACATAAACCTTTATCATCTGTTGGGTATTTAGTTATATCGTATAGTTCGGTGGTTGACATAGAATAACAATGTTACGAACTACATACATAATGCTTGTATGTACAAATAGCTCTTACCTAATGGGAAGGACAGCTGATCACACATGCCGTAGAGCTGCCCAAAGCAGATGAGTCTATCCTCTGGATTAATTTCGAGTTCCTTCATTTTGTTGATGGCAAATCGCACCGTGTCTGCGTTGTGACTCGCGACCATAATGCCGATTCGTGAGAAGTCTGTTGTACTGTTTTGTTTATTGACGGCCATTCGTGCCATGCATTCCTCCAGGCACTGGTGATACATGGCGCTCGTGGCCTCGTAGCTGGGGTTGATGGGATCGTCATAGCCGACCTCGGCGGCCCGGGCCCGCTCCTGCTCCATGTAAGCACCGCGGACCAACTTTGCACCGAAGTAAAATTTTTGTCGAGAGGCCTGCTCCATGTCCAGGAAGAGGGAGTGATATGCGATCTTGAGGTAACACTGGTAGGTGTTGAAAATGATGGCCTTCTCCGTGTTGAACTTGCGCATCATTTCCATGGTGATACGGGAAATGGCGGGCTGGAAGTAGGTCTGCTCTGCGTCTACCATAACACGGACGTCAAGGTCCTTGGCAGCCTATAAAACAATTGATAAATATTTTGATATGAAGAAAAAATGTCATAGGAAAAATGGTCGTAATAGAAAAGAAGAAAATATCATTCAACAATTATTTTATATCAAAACACTTTTTATTCCTTGCATATATATTTATCCATAATTTTAAAATAGAACAACCACAATTTCATTTATTAAAAATTACTGATAAGAAATATTATTGATATACAGTCCAACCTGTGTTAGTGACCACATTTCTATTGTGATCACTTGCTCATAGCGGCCAACCAAATGTATTCTGCAGAAAAATATATCTTGTATATATATATATATATATCAGGAAACGACCGTGACACTTTTTTTGGGCCGGGATTTATTGGTTAAGCCGGGCCCGGGCCTGGCCCGCCGGGACTTTAATATATTCGTTCCTTCGTCATTCTGAGAGTGACGATGTTTTTTTTAGGAAATAACGTTTCTCAAAAAGTGCAAAACAACTTTCAATTTTTATAATATTTTTTTAAAAAAATATAAAAAATTCTAAAAAAGTGTCACTTTCAAAATGACGAACGAACAAATATATTAAAGTCCCGGCCTGGTAATTTTTAGACGCCGGGCTGGGACTTTCAAAAAACAGCCGGGAAACAGGCCGGGTACCCGGTCGTTTCCTGATATATATATATACACATACACACACACACATATATATATATATATCATATCTGTGTATAGCGGCCACTCTATTTGGCTCCGTTGTATGACCACTATATACACTTTTCACTGTAATCCCAATACTGTAATTAATTTGTATTAAATGACTCATTTAATGTTCGTCAAATATCTTTTTGTTAACAATTTTCTTTACTGATTTATTTTCCTTTTTTCTACTTCGATCATTTTTCGAGTCGCATCGTTTTACTTACCTGAAAAATGGTTTGGAGGCGAGTCAACATGTTACGGAATGTTCCTCTTCCTTAGCTGAAAGAGCGGTTATTAGGGGCTCCATATTTCCTGTTTTCAAATTTGGTACTTTAAAAACATCTTTTAAAAGTAAATTTGCGTCAATCAAACCAGACCATGAAAATAAATGAATTAATCTAAAAGTAAAAGGGATAAAAGAAAGAAAACCATTCCATTAGTTCGTATGCAAAAGAAATAATGCCGTTGAGTTCTCATCTGCCTATCCCCCACACCCACTCACAAATTGCTTTCCTCCAAGCTTTCATTAATTAAAGTACTTTAAAGAGATACGATCAAGCAGGATTTTGACAAATGGATGCTCGTTTGCCATCAGGGTTGGAATCTGGGATCACAAATAATGTATACATTTTTTCATTTTCTACTTGATTTATTAAAAATATAATATACCAATTAAAGAACTTATTGGTTTAAGAAATAACTCATCTTAGGGATTTATTTTTCTGTGTTTAATCAAAACTTTAAACAAAAACTTATAATGATAATATATCTTTGAACTACTCCAGGCAACAATTGTTAATCATACATCTGTAAAGCTATAGACTACGCCATGTTGAACGCCATTGCACGGATTACCGACTCTTAAAAAACGGAAGTGTGTGAAGTCAACGGACTCTAAGAGCTATTTTGTTATCAGCTGCAGTCAGATATTCGGTTTCTCTGAAAATTTCGTCTCTTCACAACGACTCCTGGATCATTGCTGCAGAGGTGGTCAAATATTTCTCATAAAATTCCCTATCTCATTGAAAATTTAACGTAGGATTATGAAAGCTTCAAAGTGATGTATGTTTTTAAAAATAATTGGGCACTTTTTCAAAGTCCAATTGTATAGAACCATTTATCATTCTTTTTACTGTTGGATATTTTTTAGTCTTTGTTATAAATGTTGTCGTTCTAAAGTAAAGATGTTAGACTAGAATGTTTATATATGTTTCGCTTTTAACACAATTATTTTGGAATATTTTAGAACTGAAATTATAGTAAAATAAGCACATAATCCACAGCTTACAATAAGTATGGCTGGAGAGACGTCATATGATGACTGTCATGATATGTTGCAGCCTTTGTCAAACATCACATTAGAATATTGTTGATGAAGTTACTATTCTTGGGTATCCTTTGGCTTTGTGTAATTATATTGAAAGGGACGTCAGAATATGGCGAATATTATTTTTAACGTGACTATTTCATAGATATTAAGTTAAAAAATATATATTTATCTCCCTGAGCATGAACAGTAGCTTTATTCAATATGTTATGTGATATGCGAAGAGTCATTCAAAGAATTTGAAGACATGTATCGAGTAAAAGTAAATATATAATTTTATTATAAACGGATATATACTATAATGATATTTATGTTAGTTTTCTTTTTCTCACAATGTGCATTGCCAATAATAATATGTGCAAAATTATGACGCATATACCTTTCTTCTTTTTCAAGTAAATTTTGCTGTTCTTAAAAATAAATAAAAAAGAGTTGTATTAACTGTGACTTTGGTTCATGGCTAAATTTTTGTAAGAGTTTTCAATGAAGCTATGGAGGATGGAGCAAAAAAGAGGGAGTTAATATGCAGTGGAGACTCTGTTGTGGAACACCGAACCGATCTATATAGCAATAACTGGATACCTAATAATTTTTGATTGTTTGTTTAGCAAGTTGATTTATTCATTGACTATTAAAAGGAAGAATATTGTATGATGTCATTTTTTGAATATGTTTAAAAAACAGCTGACAGTTTGGAGGGTCACTTTTTAAGACTTAAAGTAAGATGCTTATAATATTTCCTTGTTTTCTAACTGCTTATAGATAGTGTCTTAGTACTTCATACTAGGTATATATCATGAGAAAATGGAAAGTCACAAGTGTAACAATTCCTCACTGAATTTATATCGATCAGACTTATAAAAAGAGAGGGCACATTTTGAGGTAGAAATGCGTCAACTTCGGCAAATAAGAGTTTTCTCTCTCTACTATTGATCCTGTCTCAGTCAAACATATATAAATCTATAGAGAGTATCAAAAGGAAATACTAATGAAGCTTTGATAGTTGAAGGGTTCACAAAAGACAATGAGAGGATCAAAACATTAAAAGGCATAAAAACATCTCAATTATAAGACTTGTTTAATAACGTGAAGGCTTTATTTTCTCTTTTTTCTAAAAAGGGAGCCAAAATTGAATCATTTAAATGTTTTAAAGTGATCAAAACTTCAAGAATTTCATTTTGATCCTCTCGACGTGCTGAAATTTGGGGTCTTTGTAATTATAAGAAAGACAGCGATACAAAGAATGGAAGAGAAAGTGAGACTTCATATTTTATCATGAAATAAGGAGAGTTAGATGACGTCATCACACTCCCATCTCACTATCTCTTTAGTTCTTTCTGTCTTTGCCCTAACAATGGAGCACTAACAAATAGTCCCTGATATTCAGCAATTTACGTTCTCTATGCCATCCTCTATTGCAGATGGGTAGCTTTATATATATATTTATTTCAGAGCTGGGATTCGGTACTGCCGATTCGGTATTCGGTAGATTTTATTATATATCTTCCGAATATCGACCTAGATAAGAAAGAAAGAGAAATTAATTTATGTATCTGCTCTGTGACTTCTTCATATGCATTTAGTATCGGACAATTTATAACAAAAGACAATAAAGTAAAAAATTTGTTATATTTTTTATATAGAATATTTGAAAATTAATAGATGTTATTCTTATATAAACCATATATTCACTCGGATTTTTTTTGAAGAAAATGGATGACAATAGTAACAAATTATTTCCTTAACGGTCTTTTGTTAGTTGTTGTCCGATATTAAATGCGCTTTCAGCTCCGAAGTTGTTATTTATTTAGCAAAGCTCAACTTCTTCACACCAGGTAACAATGCTTCCAGTTCTGAATACCGATTTACATTTGGTAGTCGCAGCTCTGATGTATTTTTCTATGACCTCAGTGATCCTTTTCTTCTCTTTTGTCTCACTGATTAGTTACGAGTATGTGCTAAACAAAACATTTTAATCAACAAAACACAGCTGACTGGTGACACCATATATAGCCCTTATAGGTATCCACTATCCAGTTATAAGAAAAGTCGGTGGGGACATCAAACTATCCGGGTTTTTTATTGTTGTCATTTCGGTGATTCTTACCCTTTTTATCAAAGGTCATGTTCGAGAGCCAGCTTTGAACATCTCATTTCCGTCATAGATTTGGTTTTCCTTGAATCGCTCTTGAAAGGCGTCCGGGCTGATTTTCCCCTTCGTGAACAAAGCCCTCTACCCCGCTCACAAACTCGTAGTAGCGTCGAGCCCTCACGATGCACTCTGAGAGTTGAAGCTAGTTAAGGAGCAAGTAACAGATTTGATTACTTTTTCAACCTGAAAAAACACTTGTCAAGCGATTCTCATATTCATGATACGCACTTTTAACATAAGAGTTCTTAATGCACACAAAATGAACTACTATTTTTTAAACGGATTAATTAGTGCGTACAAAGGGAAGGATGCGAAAACCCAGGATGAGCGTTGGCTACCCAGGAGCCTCTTTCTCACCTGAGATCGCAACGCAATATGCTTATAGTTACCAAAGATTTGGACGACCAAGGGCTGTCATTTTGATTGCGGCGAGTCCTGTTTTGTTCGTTGAGTCTAGAAAATAAAGATTGAGGGAATTATTTATAGTGCTCTCTGCGGAATGACTTATTTCCTCTAAAACAAAGTCCTGTAAATTATATTTTAAACTGAAAATTATATTATTTTCAAAAATTATATTTTCGAGACGAGAAAAATCGGTGTTGCCAGCTGTGGAAACTATATGCGTGTATTTGAATATTTTATGAAAAAGAGGGATATGGACTCTGCTATCAAAAGCTGTACATATATATATATATATATATATATATATATATATATATATATATATATATATATATATATATATATATATATATATATATACTTGAAGATAATAGAAGATAACAATCGGACTATATAGGCAAAAATGGGGTTCTTAGATCCTATCAGCAAAGTATGTTGAAAGTACTGAGGCTTATTAATTATGTTTTTTATAGTAATGCCTTCGTGGACGTTTAACAGTTTTGCACAAAGTAGATTGGGGGATAGTCTTAGTTGTGGTTGTACAAATAAATATGAATATAGGCTTGCTTTAAACCAAAAGTGTAAAGTCCGATAATTCACTGAAGAATATATTTGACCTCATTTGATCCGTAATTTTAGAATAGTCTCATTGATTAACTTAACACAAAATACAATTTTGTAAATATACGACCAAATTGTCATACGTCTTTGAAATAAACGTATAAAAAAATATATATATACTGGTCACGTAGTGATCAATAAAATTATCCTAGGTTCGAAAGACTAATTTTAATGCCATAATGCTTATTTATATCCATATGGATGCAATTCTGTCGAACCATATAGGCAAAAAAACCACTAGAATATTATTTATATATATATGTATGTAATATTATGTAACTTCGCTAAATAGAAAAAGGTCGAATAAAAAAAGGACCAAAATACCACGTACCCGCAACCGCCTCAATACAACGTAAAAACGTTTCCATGTTCTTTTCACACTGAGCCTCATTTTGATAGAAGTAGGTTCGAGCTCCAGTTACGTTGGCACGTCGGTCAGTGTTTACATGAGCCTGATAGCGGCGAATGTTATCCTGGTGAGTGCCTTTTTGAGGGATCTCCTCTGGTGTGAATTCCTCGCTAACGTTACAGGCCCTAATTATACACAAAATAATTTATTAGTTATATTTAGACATATGGATTATATAATTGCATTCTCTTTGTCTCGGAACAGAATGTAAAAATAAACTGAAGGGTCGGAAAGATAAATTTAGACTCAAGCTTGATATCCGTATTAACTTTAATTCCCTCAAGAAAAAATAATATGATATATATATATATATATATATATATATATATATATAATATATATATATATATATATATATATATATATATATATATAATATATAATCATATATATATAGCATATGTTCATACTGCTTTTATAAAATCCTAGAAAGTACTAAGCTAAAAGATCTTAGGTTCGATGGACTAATTTTAATGCTTTAATACATATTATATCCAGTCGGATGCAATTTTATATAGGCACAAAAAAAAAGTTTGAATAATAATAAGAGACTAATACCATTAAATAGCTTGATTAAACATTTATCAGTCAGACACTGCAGTTTCAAATACATTATATATAAGTCTAGAGTGGAGAATTTATGCTCTTTCTATCAAAAAACAACCATATTTGACCATTTTGTTGAAAGCCGAAATTAGTTTAAATGATCTACGGTTAAGTTGATAATATAAGTAAAATATGCTTACATATTTTGGCATTCAAGAGATTTACAAATTAATATACTTTTTTAAATATATGGGTTATTATTATGTGTTACTTTTTAAACCAATAGTCTATTCAAGTACGCTGGAATTGAACAGTTATTTTATTTTTTCGTATTTTAGTGCAATTTTTCGGTATAAAAAAGTAATATTATATACATTAAGAATATAAATCTAATAAAAAGGGTTGCCAAAACATATGAAACAATCCTTCTATTGATTTAGTAGTTATGTATTTTGCAAGCCAGTCTAATTATAATATGCTTCAATAGTTCAGTTAAATACTTAGTTTATTCAATTTAGTAACTTTGTATTTGTAAAAAGCTTCTCAAATAGGCATCCCATATTGGAACAGGATTTAATCAAATAAATATGCGCAAGAACTAATATTACTTGGCTGATTGGACTTCCAAAGGGGTACGAAATTTAAATCCGCCTTCTTTTTTCTTCTCAAAAAGAAGTGAATGCTTGAACTATGTTCATTTTACTATCATTCTTATTTATATCCACATAGAAAAACTTTCAACGCATCAATTAGACAAAAAACAACACATCAGCATTTCAAATTATTTTCCCGCCCTTTATTGACGGTTGTTTTGACTTAACGAGCAATACATTCTCCATCCCTTTTAACAATCATAGGTACAGAGGATTATCATGGATCAAAAATACTCATTCCCATGATGTCACAGTAACTACGTGACATTATTACAAGTACATGATTTTTTGTATACATGTAAAAAAGGATGAAAAAAAGTTTTTTGAGCGGGTAGAAATGAAGTCATTGATCTACATATTTTATTTTTAGCATTTTAAAAATGCACCCCTCAGCTGGATATTTGACATCGTTTCCCCCCTTTTCACTCATAGAACAAGGAGCTTTGGTGATGGGTTAAATAATCTCTTCCTTGAACGTTCCCTCTTGTGATAAAACATAATTTTAATATAAGGTATTTAAAGACTGATTAATGATCTCCACAGCCGCACGCTACGGTGCCTTATCGGTTAAAGTACCAGAAGACTCCAAAACGTCGTCACTTTTTTAGGAGATTCTTTCTTAAAAAAACGTCGTCACTCTTTTTAACGAACATCGTCAATTTTTTTTCGGGGCAATCTTTTCTAAAAAACATCTTTTTTTGGAAATTGTTTAAAAAAAAATAAACGTCGTCACTTATTTTTTGGGAATTTTTTAATATAAAAAACGTCGCCACTTCAGAATGTCGAAGGTACGAAATATATATTAAGTCCCGGTCTGGCCCGGCTTGAAAATTTAAGTCCTGGCCCAGGTCCCGGAGAAAAAAGGTGTCCCGGTCGTTTGCTGATATATATATATATATAATGCAATACTGCAAAACCCAAATAAATTAATATTCATGATAGCATAAATCTCATATCTAAGATTTATTGCATTGTATAAATTGTTTTTATTACTATAAGTTCAGGATTTGCCTACTATTCTTTCGATTTGCAAGTATTATCAATTTAGCTAAAAAGAATCCTTATACCTTTTAAAAAAATGCAAGGATATGATATATTGATAAAAAGTAGTATTAAATATCCTCGAAATTATCTACTGTCTTAAATATAGTTACTTTTAAAATCATCCCTTATAAGTGTATATTAGCTCAAGATTTATCACATTGATAAAATTCTGGAAACTATATTTAATTAATCACATCAGTTTCTGATATTAATCATGTAAGATAATATTCGTTGATGTGCCTTGGTAAAAGCGAGGTTCAATAAGCTGTGAAAATATATATTAATATACAGGACTAGGAGAGAAGAAATACATTTTACAATAATTTTTTCTATGTTGAATTTTTCCTATATGATAGATGAATTGTATTAATTTAAATTTCTTTAAAAGTCCACACTATTACAGAGCAGAATTTATTCCTTAATTTATAGAAATTATTGCACTTTTATGTGTCAATGAATTGCGATGTTCATAACATATTTTAAAGTATTGTTGAAATTCAAATATTTTTTGGTGTAGGACCCAAGACATGAAACAAAAGCTTTTATTGGCATTTCTACTAGTCGGGACAGTCTTATTCCCTAAAGGTATTTGACTACGCATCCTTCAAATAAAATGAACAAGTATTTAGATCACATACTAAGTGTCTTGATCTTAAAGAGATTAATGTTTCCTCAATTAAAAAAACTTTGTATTTGTCATTGTCAAAAAAATACTTTTGGGACTGTATTTAGACTGCACTTTTGACTTGGACATTGATCCAGAACTCTTTTCTTAACCCATTGTTATATAATGTGTTAATGAAACATTTTTATTAGTTATTTTAGCTTATAATGATTCCTAATCAGAATATTCGTAAATCATTATTTTATTTTTAAAATAAAATCCAAAGACACTATTATATATATACTTATAAAAAAATAAATTATCCCATATTCATCAATATTCAATGTGGTTCAGTAGAATATATCCTACTTCCGAAGGGAAAATTAAATATCCAATATCCTAACTTATATACATATATATAATGATAAGAATAATACAAACTAAAGGACTCAGAGAGTGCAAACCTCCGCCGATCCCCACCAAATGAATCACTTGGTCTTTTTGTCATTTCCAACTCTCTACGCACTGTCCCTTTAACTCTACATACTGCTCCTTTATTGTTTACACTCTAGAGGTCCTTGGAAAGAAAAAGAAACTGACGTCATCAAAGAGGAGAGCGCAGCACAGCGACATCTATTGGCAGAGTAGGCTAACTTGAAATATTTATTAGTATTTAGCTCATTTGCATCTTAAAGAAGCACTCAGAGATGCCAAAATGTAATCACTTGTTCCTTTTGGCATTTCCAACAACTCCACAAAGTTTCATCCGAACCCGTTCCGTACTTTTTGAGTTATCCTGCTGACAAACCAACCAACAAACCAACGCCAGTGAAAACAATACCTCCTTCGGCGGAGGTAATAAATCTAGGCGTCATGCATTTGAAATACACATAGTTTTTTTAGGAGATTTCGCGCCAAAATTTAAAATGCATTATTATTTTGTTGACAAAATTGTAATGCAAGCCAATCATGGAGATATAAAAACATAGAATGCTTATTGGATTCTTCAGGGGAATAAGTTTTTGTCATAGAGATATAAAGATATACAGAGCTTATTGGATTCTTCAGAGAAATACGTCATTGTGTCCAGACTACAGCTGAACGATGTTTCTCTGCTATTGGAGTATGGATTCTTCAGAGAAATACGTCATTGAGTCCTGAATATAGCTGAACGATGTTTCTTTGCTAATTGGAGGAAATAAGCTCTCTGTATCTCTATATCTCTATGGTTTTTGTGCCCAATATAAACAAATATTTATATCTCTATGATCAGCTTACGATGACGTAGTACAATTTACTTTATTTATATTGTGCACATAATACAGCTGAACGATGTTTATATGCTATTGAAGGAATAAGCTCTCTATTTCTTTATATCTCTATGGAGCCAATACTTTTCATAATCCAAGGGTCTTTGAACCTATTGTTGGACATTTTGGCATTTTCGTTGGAATAAATAACAAACTGCCATCACATAAAACTTATCACTTCCATTTTCAATTATTGAATAAGTGTAATAAGAACATTATATGTTTTGGATCGAAAGAGAGAGACGTTCAAAACTGAGATTATCATTAAAAGATATATGTGAGTTTTGAGGACTGGTGTTTGAAGGGATTAATAACTTTTTTAAAGATAAGGATACTAACATGAGGGGCCCGTGGATGTGGTCATCATCAGTATCTGCAATTTCTCTTGTTCGAAAATCAAAGTTTTTTAAAGATATATTTTTTAGTGTGGTCAACGTAAGGAATTCTTTGGGAGGGAGGGAGGGAGGGAGGGTTCAACTTACTTCATCTCTCGCTGGCGAGCCTGTTCCTCTGAGATGTCTTCCTCCACGGAGTAGTCCAGAATGGACTTGACCCCAAAGGTGTGCATTCGATGAATCGTGGGCTTGATGTCATTCCGATCCTCTCCAGCAACAAAATGCCCATAGAAGGAGAGTTTCATCAACTTGGCAAAAAGACTCTTACCCAGAACGGTTTGTCCAAGTTTCATAAGCTGTATATAAAATACGACATTAGAGGGGAAATGGTAAAGGAATAAATGATGAAGGAATATATTATTTATAAGCCAGTGCGACATCATCATGTGCATGTATGACATCAAAACCATTTTGATTAGCATGTATGACATCAAAACCATTTGATTAGCATGTATGACGTCAAAAATATAGAACATCAAAGCCATTTTGATATCTACTGCAGCTCGGTACTCAGCCTTTTCTATTAAGACCCCAGATGTAAATGGTTATTGGGTATAATCAGACGATTTAATCCGATTATATTCGTTTAGCGCCGAACAATATTTTTATAAACTACTTAATAAAAGTTAACAAAAGGTTCAAAAAGTTATAAATATGGGTATAATTTACTATTCGAAAGTGATTTATATTGGAAATTTTCAGATTTTAATCTACATAATTTATTCCATTTTGTTTTCTTACTTTTATTTTGGCTGAACTATTTTTTAAACATCAGTTTAACAAAGATTGGTACTGACCTATATATTGTATTCCATTTTGATATTGATAAATAGCTATTACATTTTTAAATTTAATTTTAAGTTTGTTTAAATATTTTAATATTTTTAATTTCTCTGAATAAAAAAGTTATTGAAAAAAGAATAAGAAAAAAAATGATCAAAATTGAAATAGAGAAAACACATAACAATGCTAAAAAGGTGAAATTTGGCAATATCTAGCCTTCTTGATAAATAATTAAATATATTTATTTTATTCAATTATCATAATCAATCACGTCTAAGTTAGAAATGGAAATCAATAAATACGTTATGTCAGGCCTTCAAATTCATTCAAAATTATAGAAATAATATTTAAAATCCATCTTTTAATTATTTATTATTTCTTTCAAACATCAAAGGACTCGATAGAAATTATTTGTTAAACCATTTCGTCCAGACACCATGTTATACTTGTTAATAGTCTTTTCAAAAATAAGGAAGGAACATCTATGTCAATTTCTTTTCAGGACTGGCAAATGTCCAAAAAGAATTGAAGCATTGACAATTTGCGTTATCCCCCCCCCCCCCCCCTCAGGCATTCATGGTCAAATCCTGTCATTTGTAAAACAACAAACAATAGCATGACATCCTCCATGATGCTCTCAGCTGCTGAAACATAACTCCCCCCAAGCGGCGGCAGCAGCAGCAGCTATGACAGAAACAAACTCTAATACCTGTTCATTATTGTGCACGATCCATCCAACGCTGCAAAGGCTAAGGACTGCATAGCCTCGGAAGACCTCCCATGTATTCTTACTCTTAAAGGCCGCGGTATGATTCGTAAATCCCGTGTCAAGCGGATCGATTCGACGCTCAAACCCAGAGTCAGTGGTTATGACCTTACTATCTAGAAATATGAATATATAGGAGAAACAAGTCTTTTAACATAACTTATATGGAACTCTTTTCTAGCCTAAGTTCTCCATACAAAACCATTTTTGCATTGGCTTATCAAACGAATCAAGGCCTTACTTGGGTCTGTAAAGATCTCAGGGACGTGGTTGTAGCTGTGGAGCGCTTGCTATGCAAGTATCGTAGCCCCAGTGTCCTTTGTCGACGTCCATAAGCCTTGGAAAACGATTTTATTGAGTGGTGAGGGAATCGATGTATCGCCATATAGGTTCTAAGGCGCGTTAAACTGAATAAAGTCGGATGATAGAGGACAGATAGAGTCGAATCGTTTTATTCTTCTCTTTAAAAAAGATTTTTTGTTCGAACAACTCTCGTTCTGGAAGCACGGAATATAACTGACCCGCGCTTGGTAAGTTGTATGAAGATGTATTTTTAGTTAAAAAGCAAACAGAGAGTCAAGGAGGGCCTGCTAATACATGTATATATATATTTTTAGAAAGGAGGATTTGTTTAGGCGCTTGAAAAGAAACTGAGATGTGCAAATAGCGTCGATGATAAACAAGACAACACTTTTTTCTCCTTCTTCGTTAGCATGAGAGCGAGCCTAAGGTACAATATATATAACCTACCTAAGTCATGGAGGCTGAAACAATTGTATATGATGCATGCCTGTGCGAGAGTGTTTTCCTCGAGAATTCGAGAGCTCGGGATTCAGGGGATGATGTTAAGCGCGCTTGCAAAGCCATACTTACTCCTGCATGGAAGTAATCATAGAGTTCATATATATATATATATATATATATATATATATATATATATATAATAGTGTGATTAAAGTATGATGATTAATATAAAATTCCTTATATAAAAGAGAAGGGCTTAAAAAACCTTTAGACCTATGTATAGTCACTACCTTTTGAGGAGCTTTGCCTAGCAGTCAGTATGATTAAAAATATTATAAAATCCCCTCCCATAGCCCATTACTTTGCTTGGGTTGTTCTATTAAATGGTTTATTATGAGGAGGAGGCGATAGAATACCATATTATATTTTCCTTGGGCAGTGATAATTACAATAATAAAAAATGACAGAGGGTTTAATGAGGCCCCTATTAGATCGCGTCATAATTAATGTCTTTGATTAAGTTTGTATTTTTATGACGACACAACAGACGATCCTTTATTTGAGCTTCAAAGAATCAACATCAACAAAACACAAAAATATGATGAAACCAATTTATACTTTCAAAGCACATACATTAAACAAAACAAAATGCAATACTAAACTACCAATTTCTACTGCTTAAAGAATGACATACGTAACGTCCCATTGACATATTCTTAGCTTTAGCAATATGGACTATTCGGATATCTACGAGCCTCGGCTTTTATCATTGTTATATGTGTGACGTCCTTCTATCCAAAATGAATAGGCAATTACTCTTTATCCCTTGAAGTCCACGTCACATTGACGCAATTTGGCAAGGATTGTCAAATTATATGTATATCAATTCATTTTTCCTCGTCTACCTCACAGACATTCTAGATTCCCTAGCAATGCTTTCGTCTAACTCAAGTTTTGCCTTCTACTGTAATGCAGAGTAAAAAAATATCTAATTTTGTTTGCCGTGCAAGCCTTTCAACGAGAAGAGTATCTTCTTTGACGGCTCAGTTTGCAGGAGGCAATGTCTACATAGGTATGTCTAATTACAATGCTTGAGGTTACAGCAAAATAATAATATATATTCCTCTTCAATCCAATTAGAAGCAGATTGAACTGGATATTTAAAGACTTTAAATACATAGCTGAACCTCAGATGACGTCATAACTTTTTTTTAAAGGGAGGGAAAAATGCAAGGAGAATAAAAATAATGTTTGTCAATGCTTTGATGTGATTTTTTGAAAGCTATTTTATGAAGCAATGAAATCATAAAACCGTCATCAATTTTAAAAAAATTGATGATTTTTTTGTGTAATTGAAATGTATTTTTTGAAGTAAAATAAAATGAAGATTAGAAAAAAAACCATTCCTGAATTACAAAATTATTTTCACTTGTATTAAAATAAAGGCCAATTGATATAATTTGAAAGTGGTTAGCATACTGGAGTTCAATTATTCTATTGAATATGAATCTAATTCCTTTCACGAAGTAAAGACTTGAATGTTTAATCTCATTCCATTAATGCTAAAAGGATTCAAATATATAGCTTTTTATACAGATGCATTCACTAAGAATCAGAATAAGGAAATCATATTTAAATATTTCAATGCTTATTCGATCAAAATAATTAAAGGATAATTTTACCTCCATAAAATACAAAACTGTTGCCAGAAATAAGTAATAAATAGTTAACGTTACATAGTATCAACTATGTATTTCCGTATATGTTTGAAAATATCCTAATAGTATATGGTAAATATTATCTTATCAAACATCAATATTATCTGAACCGCTAAAGTATAATAATGAATAAAATCTTGGACGTTTTAGAGGTTCAAATGAAAATATTGTATAAAAAATGGCTGTAGGATTTAGGAGCGCCAACGTGGAAATGGGCTAGCGATATAATGAAATAAGTGCTTGCAAGATCGAAGCTCTACATAACACTATCAAAGGGATTTTAAGAAGACATCGTGTATTTTTAAACCAATCTAATAAATGATTTGTCCTTTTATATAAGGTTATTCTTCAGGGCAGTAAATTTGAACTACAATGTTCATTTATTTATTTTCGCAACTGCCCTGAATAGTTTTCTCTGTTTCTGTATATAATTTTTGTGTATTTATTTTTACACTGTATAAATTTTTCACAGTTAACCGAATAAAATGTTTTTGACCGAGAAAAAAATGACAAGAAAGTATATTTGGAAACATCATTTTACTGTTTGAAAAAGGTTTTATTTATCATTTATATGTCTATTTGTATTTCTTTTTTCCACAATTCATAAAAAATAAAGTACTTATTGCAATAAGAAAACATGTTTATGAGTAAGAAAATTATAACATTTAACACATTTATATAATAGTTTGTATTAAGTATTTTAAACCGCAATAAAACAGCGCATGAGTTTGATTCAATAATGACTTTCACTTCTTTGATAGCATGCAGGAATTTAAAATAAGTTTCCTGGGACTCTTAGCTTTTAAACAAAGTACTTTGAAAGGAAATTGAAGTAACACACTTATAATTGGAGGCATCTACAGACAATGGTCGTCCTGTGGTCGAAGTGGCTTGACCATGGAAAAGGATAATTTAGAAGTGATACTCGAACAAGTCAGACTGGCTTCTGAAACTACCAGTGGTATTGTCGTCTTGGGTGATTTTAACCTCGACTCTCAAAGATCCAGGGATGAATCATACTCAAGGAGACTCCTCCTGAACCGACTTGTGGAAGGGATGAAAAATGCTGGTCTAAATTATGCAACAACACCTCCAACATGGAGGTCGTACGGTCGATTTGCTGGTGTTCATCGTGTCTCCTGCATTGACCACATCTATTATTCAGGAGTCGAGGCGAATGTCAAGGTACTGGAGGAAGCAATTACTGATCATCGTCCCGTTCTCGCACAAATCAAATGCAATAAAAAGAGAGTAGCCAAGAGCATTGTGAAGAGGAACTACAAGAAAATCCGTCAGTCAGACCTTGAAGCCGCTCTGAGTCTTTGGCCATGGAATAATATCCATGAGATAGAAGATGTGGAGGAATGCCATCAATTCCTACTGCGTGGCATCACCTCAGCCCTGGACGCGGTCTCCCCTTACAAAACTATTACGGTCAAGGACGGCCGAAGTCTTTACCTTTCTTCTGACACACTAAGTCTCATGAAAGCCAGAGACCAGGCAACAGGAAAGGACTATCGAAGGCTCCGTAACAGGGTGTCCTCTATGGTTAAGAGAGATAAAATCCGTACGAACCTAGATAAGCTTCTCAAAGCCAACAATGACCCAAAGGTCTTATGGGACCTAGCAAACTCAGCGTTGGGAAAGGGTCCGGGTTCCCTTCCTGCCTCTCTCACAATCGAGAAAATTTCTACGGAGGGAAATAGTGAAGCAGCATCAGCTATGAATCAATTTTACATAGACAAGGTCGATAAATTGCGAGCAAATATACCACCTGTGTCTGCTCCACCCTCGAGTTGGCCGAGATCAACTTCGCCATTCTCTTTCTCCTTTGCTAGCGCGGGGAAAATCGCCAAAGTGATATCAGCCATGAAGAGCACGGAGGCGCTGGGCTTGGATGAAGTTCCTGTATCGGTTCTGAAGAAAGGTGTAGAGGTTCTGGCAGCACCCATTGCACATCTTGTAAACCGGTCACTTGCCTCTGGGATAGTTCCAAGTGGCTTTAAAAACAGCTCGGATTATTCCTATATAAGGGAAAGGGGAAAAGTCCTGCTGACCCAGCCTCTTATCGTCCAGTCTCAATATTACCTGCCCTGTCCAAGGTGCTTGAGACGGTGGTGAAACGTGACTTGGAGTCCCATCTAGCCAAGGTGAGTGCATTACCCAATTCTCAGTTTGGCTTTCGTCCTGGCAGATCGTCTGCAGCAGCACTAGCCACTGCCCATACAAAGTGGATTCGAGGGAAACAGGAAGGTAATGTGGTTGGGATTCTTGCTTTCGATCTTTCTTCTGCGTTTGACACCGTTGACAAGAGTCAGCTCATCCCCAAACTAAGAGCTATAGGTGTTAAAGGATCGGCATTGGAATGGTTCACATCTTACCTATCAGACGGCCAGCAATGTGTCGATTGGAATAGTACCCTGTCCGACCTTTTGAGGGTGGAGTTTGGGGTGAGACAGGGGTCTATTTTGGGGCCCATACTCTATCTAGTTCTAGTGGCTGACATGCCCGATTGCTTGGGTATCGGTGAGGAGGACAACTCGGGCTACGCTGATGACACTGCCATTTGGGCTGTTGGTAGAGACCTAAACCATGTTAAGGCTCAGTTGGATCTCCGAGCAAAACTTTTTGCTCAATTTGCTGCGGGGAATGGTCTTGTACTGAACGCTTCCAAAACTCAACTCATGGTCGGGGGTAACCTTCGCAATAAAGACTTAGCTTCGTTCTCTGTGTTGGTTGAAGGAAATTTGATTCGTCCCTCGAAAGAATTGGAGCTGCTTGGAGTTACATTCGACTCAAATTTCACAACTCTTCCTCATGAGAACGGAGTTGCTAAAGCTGCCAGACAAAGAGCGACACTTATTGCAAGGTTAGCTCTCCACCTTCCTAGAGGAGAGTACTTAAGGCAACTGGCAAGAGGTCTTTTAGTTGGAAAAATTTGCTATGCAGCAGCTGCTGTCATTCCCCCACGTCTTGGATGTGAGACTTGGGAAAGTCCGTCCTCTGCTGCGTACAAATCAGTCCAAGTATCTATTAATGACGCGGCCAGATCCATTACAGGAATAAAGAGGACTGACCACATCCGCATTTCTGACCTACTTCGCAAAGCAGGTCTTCCGTCAGTGAATGAGATCGCCGTGAAAGCTGTAGCCCTAGAAACATGGAAAGCTTACTCCAGCTCGGATGGAGGGTGCGGTGAGAGAAGTCTCATCGGCAAAACCATTTTTTCCTCACGCACCAGCCTACCATCAGAAAACAACAGGTCGAGCCGATCAAAGTCGCTGGGCATCATCCCCTGTCCACTTAAAGTGAAGGAAAAAACGTTTTCCGCCTTCGCCGCCGATCTGTGGAATTCGTTTCCCGAGCTGAGGTCCGCCCCCACACGTGGTGCAGCAACGGTAGTTGCCAAAAACATTTCTAAAATAGTGCCAATATAAAGTTCTCTTTTGTTTTTTGTCAAATGACTTTGCTTTATTATTATTTATTTTTTGGAGATTTTATTGCATATATATGTGTATATATATATATTTATTGTTTTTTATATAAGTTTTATTTATATATATTATTTAATTTTTTTAAACATTATCCTGTACGCCATAACTAGTTGAAAGAACTAGGTGTTATTTTTTAAGGATGAATAAAGACGATTACACACTGCTCCGATACAGGCTGGCAACTTCATCTCTCTTCATGAGTAAATCGAAGATCCATTCAGAAGATCAACTATGCCACTGGTGTGGGAAAGAGAAGGAGACCTCGTTCCACTTTTTCTATTTCTGCCCAATCATTATCCCTGTTGTTAAGTCAGTAGAGGAAAAAATACAAAGGGCATACGGTGAACACCTTGAACCCCCAGACTGGCTAATATCAACGTCCCCCAATTATGAGAACGCTTTTCAAATAGAGTCCATAATTTCCAAGGTTCAAGGAATTCTGTACGCCTCGCGGGTCAAGGGGAACCCTCTCCCTATAGGACTGGACAAGTTGGTGGAAAGATACATCTCCCTCCTAGACCGAATAAATTATTAATAAACATTTATATATTTTATGAAAAAATTGAATCTAGGTTTTATTTATTTTTAAAAGCATTTTTTCGTGTTTTAAACTTTATATATTGACCATTTGTCCCCTACCACTTTTCTATTTACAAAAATGTTGTAGGAATGAAATATAATTTATAACTAAAAAAAAAAAAAAAAAAAAAGTACTGCTCCCTAAAGGAATGCTTCCAGCAAATTCTAACATTCTGCGCAGGTATATAGCATCGGAAATTTAGGGTGTGCGTTATATATATATTTGAAATATATGTATTTATCGTAGGAGCTAATGGGCAAGGCATGCCGGCAGTTTAATTCGTCCTTGAAAAGGCTATTACCGTTACACTTGGTGGTGCCTTTGAGCTGGTATACTATTTAAGAACGGAAGTGAATCACAAGAGAGAGAGATAGTGGGGTCAATGGACCTTGGATTCCCAAATAGGAATACTTTTAATACGTAAATATTTCGGCAAAATAATATACATATAGTAGGTGCCACTCATGTTATATATTGTGCTACGTAAATGCTTAGAGTTTTCATTTTTTTAAAAATATATATGTTCTTTAAACAAGGTTTTAGAACAAATAAATAGCTAATGAAACCATAAATAAATAATAAGATTTCGGAAACTACCAAGCTTAAGCTACATTTTACCTGATTTATAGTGTAAGTAACACAAATTTGATCATTGTATTAGAAGCCTTTAAGTCATAAGTGGTTTATTGATTATTTTAGGGTTGAAACATTTAACACAAAATTTTGTATATAATTTTGTTAACTTTCATCTCAAATAAAATTGCGTGCAAGACAATGCTCTGAGTTGCTGTGATTTTGAGTATTGTAAAAAAAAATAGCGATATGTCTATTTCGATCCATGCTATTTTGTTTTTTTTAAATATTCAATATATATTTCAATACAATTTTTCAATACATCCAATTACAATGACTTGTGATATGTTAAAAAAGGTATAATACAAATGAGGGTGGGTATTAAAAGATTGATAGGGAAACAGGTAAATTCATTATTAAAGGATAACAATAATAAAACCAAAAGCCTGCAAAGCTGTATCAACTCTTAATAATAATCTTTATGTGACATCGTGTTTTGTATATAACTTTTTAAAGAAAACTGCCTTGTTTGTTGACTATGTTGTTGCAGATCTAAGAGTTTCTATGCTTTGGACCACGTATTTTCGTATCCCTGCTGGAATGCGTCTTCCGTTGACCCTGCATGCATAGAGGAGCCCTTGCACCGAGAGATTATATCCTCTATGTGGAAGGCCTGCTATGCTATCTTGGTAAATGATAACACTGAGTACTAGACAGTTATCTAAAATACGTTCATAATAATATTTTGGCCGATTATATCTCCACGACCTATTTAAAATTACAGACCGAATTTGTTACATTGGACATAATTTAATCTACAACTCTCTTCATCACCCATATGCATATTATTATTCTACAAGACCAAATAAGAATTTTTAGGCTCTACCAATTATTATAATATTGTAATTTAAGGTTCCCAAAGGATTATGACCAGAAAGCTTTGTGACTACAGATTTGTGACTACAGGTTTGTGACTATACAGGTTTGTGACTACACAGGTTTGTGACTATACAGGTTTGTGACTGTACAGGTTTATGACCATACAGGTTTGTGACTAAACAGGTTTGTGACTACACAGACTTGGGACCAAGTGTTAGGGGTCGAACACAATCACACAATGCTATATTGTGTGATTTGGGTTGGCGAGATGAATTATTCATTGTGAGTTGGTATTCCCGTTCCACCATAGCCACTGGGAGGGGCAAATAAGACGGCCAAGAATTAAGAGTAGGTAAAACTTGCTTTTGGGGCTATATTGGGGTTGAATTTGGGTTGGCGAGATGAATTATTCGTTGTGAGTTGGTATTCCAGTTCCGCCATTGCCCCGCAGAGGGGAAAATGTGACGGCCAAGAATTAAGACGGGTAAAACTTGCTTTTGGGGTTATATTGGGGTTGGATTTGGGTTGGCGAGAGGAATTATTCATTGTGAGTTGGTATTCCAGTTCCGCCATAGCCCCTCGGAGGGGCAAATAAGACGGCCAAGAATTAAGAGTGGATAAAACTTGCTTTTGGGGTTATATTGGGGTTGGATTTGGGTTGGTGAGATGAATTATTCATTGTGAGTTGGTATTCCAGTTCCGCCATTGCCCCTGGGAGGGGCA
>CP045905.1:4553431-4572198 GCA_013387185.1 Caligus rogercresseyi
ATAAATATTAAACAATGAACTTTTAATTTCTTATATGATAGCATAGATGCATTTATATACAATATTAGATACTATATTAGGCTGTAGAATTTAGTTACTTTATAAAATGAATTTAATGAGCTAAAAACTGTCATATTATCTCGTACTTTTAAATGGCGTCTCACAATTGTTATGTTATAGTCATATTAGCAACTTCGGTGTTAAACTCTCTCTCTCTCTATATATATATACTCATAGTATCAGCAATAATTAATATTGCATATAAAGTCTTGCATAAAAGTAAAATAATTCTACAGGGTGTATACACAAATTGTTCAATCTATATAATAATTCACCAATCTCTGTCCGTCCGTCTGTATGTCCGCACGCTATCTCCTCCCACATTTATGATCAGATTTGAACTTTGAAGGTACCTATGGAATCCTTGGGTCAAAGCGGACCTAATAACACTATTTGCAAAGTGATGGACCAGAAATGAACGAGAAAAATCACCTTTTCTGATTTTACTATCTACTTTTCAAGGTAAAGAGAGGAAAAAAAGAAAAGAAGAAAGCATCTCATGTGACTTAAAACATATTCTGTGTACAAAGTCAAACTTTTTATGAGGAATGTTTGTACAAAACAGAAAATCACCTTTTCTGATTTTACTACCTACTTTTCAAGGTAAAGAGAGAAAAAAGGAAAGAGAAAAAAGCATCTCATGTGACTTAAAACATATTCTTTGTACAAAGTCAAACTTTTTATGAGAAATGTTTGTACAAACAGAAAATTATTGTAACTCATTTGACATTTAGAAAACCTATTTTATCTCCACAAATCCATCATACAAACTTTAAGAACTTATGTAATATGAAAATATGGGCGCCGTAGGCGGCCAAATATGGGAGTCTTTTTCATAATGTCCTTATATTTTCGATAAAAAGGGAATACTACAATCAATAGGTTAAGATTTATATAATAACTATTTGAGTAGTAGCTTAATTTCGAAATGTGCACCACCATCATTGATTATTGCAGTGATCCTGAGACTAAACCGGAGCAGAACTAGTTCATGAAAATGGCTATGGAAATGTTGGCTCACTCCTTCATGGTTTCCACACATTTGGGTGAAGTTTGGTGCTGACCTTTCTCTCCAGATTGCTCAAAATACGATAGTCCAATGTTGAGCAATCTGGGGAAGAAGGGGGCCAATTTGGGAACGAATAAGGGGGTATGACCCTTCCATTGCCTATCACTACATCCAACATCTTGGCTTCAGCTGAATGATTGGTTCTGTTGATAAGAAGGCATCGTGGGGGCTCAGAGCAAGATAGTGGTCGTACTGAGCATTCAGGCCTTGATCAACCATCCAGAACTTCTCGTCACGAAAAACGCGCACCACACCTCTTCATCCAACTTAAAAGTTTGAGTCCTTGTCCCACTCTTGTTACCTCAGTCCTGGAACTGAGGAGGTGGTGATGTCTCTTAGCATAACTATGAATGTCTAGAATCTTCGTAACAACTAGGAATGTTGTTTTGGACAATCCAACGACCTTGTCAAGCGTCCTTTTGAAAATCTTTGGATTCTCTTCGATTTTGGATTCGATTTTTGACAATGTGGGTTCATCCAGCTTCTTATTATGCCCACCTCTTTCAGTCTTCTTCTTCAGACCCTCTCCGTTTGTTAAAAGGGCTTTGACCTTGTAAATAAGGCGTATTGAGCAGCCTTCCTTGTCCATGATGACTGGCACCCTCAAATCTGCCTCCAAGATAGCATAATCCTAATTCTTTGTGCCTCCATATTTCTGAAGCAAGTAAAGATAGAGAGAAGCTTCTAAATACAAAATTTGTTCACTTTTTTCTTCTTTACAACAAAACAACGGAACTTTAATTTTTTTTCCAAAATATTGAAACCTCTCTGATAAAGTAAAATATAAGTGGCTCTAATATTTTTTAAAAAACCAATGGTCTTTTAATTCAAACTGAAACTTTCAAATTCACGCGATCACTTTTAATAGAATCGTCAGATAAATTTAAAAAGATTTACATCTTTGTTCAACTAGTTACAGAAATAATGATACTTTTTTTTGCAATACTTAAAAATCAAGATCGAATCTTACCTGTATGGCAAACAGAAGTTCGGCAAAAAAATGTCACTAACACATTTAAAAGGCAATAAAAAAATACACGATTAATCTAAACAATATGGTCCCATTCCTTTAGGTTACATTTGTAAACATCATACCTTAGGTCATTGGTGCACGATTTGCACGAACATCCTGTACATCCATTTTTTATACATTACGATACACAACTCTTGTGTTTGAGACCATTCAGGCCTCGCTGAATTCAAACATCTATGAAAAAGACAAAAAATTAAATAATAATTGCATTTGAGTTACTAAGGTATAATATTTCATGATGTATATCAGACATTTTAGCATGCAAGCTGTTATGTGACTCTGTCAGTTTATAAGTATGTACAATGTACATATGTACGCAATATGAGCTCTTAAAACATTACCTGGGATGTGCAAATTCTCAGAAGTCTGCCGTATCCTTAGATACAAATAAACTGCTTTAGCTTAGCAGAATGTCTACTAAAAATATAACATTATAAAAATATATATATTTCGTAATAGTTTAGCAATAATGCATAAATAATTTGAAAATAATTTAATGCTACAGACGGTTTTGCAAAGTTCCCGAAATTGTTAACATAAGCCGAACGCAATTGGTTGAAAACATTGGAAGAATAACAAAGTTATTTGGCACTATTTCATATTCAAACGATATACACTTGTTATCTTCAACAATGTAACACCAAAGGAACACTAAATACGCTCAAATATTTATGGTTGTGTTTTGACTATTTGGTTCCTTGGAATTGCCACGTATCCGAATATATATATCAGGAAACGACCGGGACACCTTTTTTTACCGAGATATCTTTGCTAACTTTTATTGACAAGTCTCCAGGTGTTGATTTATTTTGTGTCTTACCCTTGTTTTCAAGGGGTCAAGGCCTCTCAACTCTAATATATATATATATATATATTTTATATGTCGCAGTAGAGATGGAAATCCAGTAGAGTAGTTGACTCTCCTGGTAGAGATCACGATCGTATTCTATCCAAGAAGTGACTACGATCGTGATCTTTATTATTTGATCTTTTGATATGAGAATATACGATTACCATTTGGTAACTGCTGTTAGTGTTACCTGGATAGAAAGAGAAGGGAGAGAGTATTTTGCCTCACTTCTCTCCCTTCTTTTTTTCTTTCTATCCAGGTAACACTCTACAGTTACCAAATGGTAATCGTATATTCTCATATCAAAAGATCAATTTTTGGGGGAGAGTACGTATTTGCTTATATCTCTTAAAGTATAGCGATTTTTAGAACACCAAACATATCAAATGAAAGCTTGGTTAACCAGCTTTAATATTTTGGTATACTAAATCATGTCAATTTAATAAGTAGAGAGTTATATGTACATTAAAAAAGCCTATCTCGCGTACAAAATGACGCATATAATGGATTATAAATGCGTCAGAGACAAAGTAAAATTTTGAGAGGATACCTTGACGCAAATCTAAGAAAACATTATTTTTTATTTTTTTCATAATCGATTTCTTATAGGTCAATACAGGCTCTGAATCATATGATGTAAACTCAGATTGTACTGAATTCTGAATTGATAGAATGCAACCAAGGTCATTTTTGGATTTATCATCTAAAGTTTTACTAAACTTAAAAGTACTATTTTACTCTGAAGCGAACAAGTCATCTTCTACAGGCGAGTGAAGTTAATTGATACAAAAAAGCTATGAAATAAGCTAACAATACACACTCCATTTTTTCTTTGTTTTTACTGAAAACTTTGTTTTATTAAAAAACATCAAACATACGTCTGGTAGTAAATTAGATTTCCTTTAAATTAATAATTATTATTGAAGTCTGTAACGTCCACCATTTTGAAGAAATTTGCGAAAAACTATATTTTTACTAAATTTTTAAAACTTTGACCTCGTTGCGCGACCTCGTAATGTTGACCGATTTTGTTCAAACTTTGTATGTCGTCTTCTTTTATCACCAAGAAACAGAAAATCCACAATGTTGCTAACATTTCAAACATTTGAAAAATAAGAACAACCCTAATATATATATATATATATATATATATATATATATATATATATATATATATATATATATATATATATATATATATAATATATATATATATATATATATATATATATATATATATATATATTATATATATATATATATATATATATATATATATTTGTATATTTATATATAATATATTTATATATATATATGAGCTGCAACTACCGAATGTAAATCGGTATTTAGAACTGGAAGCGTTACCTGGTGAGAAGATGTTGAACTTTGCAAAATAAATAATCAATTCCGGAGCGCCAATCACAGAGATATAAAGATCTAGAGAGCTTATTCCCTTCAAGAGCAGATACACATTTCAAATAATCTCTAAAAAAATTAACAAATTATGTAGTGAACTTATTTTTTTCGGTTAAAAACATTTTATTCGGTTAACTGCAAAATTTAAAAAAACAGAGTAAAACTATTGCAGTTGCAAAAAATACAAAATGAACATTGTAGTTCATATTTACTGTCCTCAAGAATAACCTTACTATATAAAAGGACAAATAATTTATTAAAATGGTTTAAAAATGCACGATGTCTTCTTAAAATCTTTTTGATAGTGTTTATGTAGAGCTTCGATCTTTCCGGCACATATTTAATTATATCTTAATTGCCATTTGTTATAACTTTTCCGAAAGTAGATGCATATGAAGAAGTCAAAGAGCAGATACATAAATAAATTTCTCTTCCTTTTTTTTTTTTTTTTTTTTTTTTTTTTTTTGCCTATATGGTTCGATAGAATTGCATCCGATTGGATATAAATAAGCATTATAGCATTATATTAGTCTATCGAACCTAGGATCTTATCAATGAGGTAGACCAAAATGACCATCCCCTCTCGGGATTCGAACCTGCGCCCCCAACATTGAGAGTTGGACACGCCTTAACACGCACGGCTATCGAGCTCCCTCTTCCTTTCCTATCTACCGCACCGATAGATATTCGGTAGATATATAATAAAATCTACCGAATACTGCATCAGCGGTAGATTTTTATACCGAATCCCAGCTTTATATATATATATATATATATATATATATATATATATATATATATATATATATATATATATATATATATATATATATATATATATATATATATATTCCCTCCATATTTGATTGGGCCTAATTGGATAGGAAATTTAGGGCTCAAGCTCCCAGCTTATGTTATTATTAATCCCTTTAATGAATGATATATGCTTCTATAAGTGTGATAGTTACTGAACATATGTTTTACTAAAGTATTTTGTAAAATTATTTTCCCTTCCCTAGCCAAGTCTTCATTTGAACAATACATACTATATACAGCTTCATAGAGTACATAAATAATTATAAACAGGGGTTGTAAATAAACATAAATAAACGTTATATTTATAAATGATTTTTCTCTTTGAAATCTCAAAACATACAAATATTGAATACATACCATAGTGGACAAAACATAAAATGACGATTCAATAACTTTAAAAATCAGCACCTCTTGGGAGTTCTTTAGTGTTTTGATTGTACATACTTGTAGATTCTTCTGTCGACCTGACAAGACAAAGATGAAGGAATATATCTCACTAAGTCTGCTCCATATTCCATGCAGAACTAATGCCAATCGGGGGTTAGAGATATCTTATTGCAGAGTATATCACAATAGTTCTTAGATATTTTTCGTAGATACAATTTCTTTTAAAATATGAATTAAACTATTAGTTCTGAAGAGACGAAGTCTTAGTTTATTCTTTTGCCTATTCTCCAGTGGATGAATTGCAGAAAACATATTTAATATGCAAGTAGTTTGTAGCTTAAAGATTAGGACTTTTTATTTGGAGGTACTATTTATATCTTTCAACTTAATCGAGAGATATTTTTTTGTGAACAGCATTTTAAATGCACTAATTCAACATTTTGCATGATGCATTTTTGCATATATATTTGCTCATTGATCGCGTATTTTGAAGTAATATATAACGTGTAAAAATTAATAATTGTATTTTATTTATAAATGGGGAAATTATAAATTTATCATGTCAAATTAAATTATTTTGGCCGACTTTTAAAGCCATTAATTTTCATTTCAGTATAACATTTTAACATATTTATATATATTGAATATTATCAAGCTATATTTCTAAAATCGTGGACTGAACTAAGCAAAATGGTAAAAAATCCCAACTTAGAGGCCTGATAGATTTGATAATGATGTATTAGGAATAGTAATAATAAAGGGGTTTCAACGGGGACGCCCACATTTTACGTTGATAGGCTTCGAAAGTGAATCCATTTTTGTTATTGTTTCTTGGACAGTTGTGCTAAGAGATATTATAGTTTCATTTATAGCTATTTATGTACATTCGAGAAACGCTTGCAAATTATTAAAATTTATTACAAAAGTTCTTAATTACGAGGACTTATGTCAAGTTATGAAAGCCAACAATTCAACGATTGGCGAAAAAATTAGAGTCTCATTACATACTCATTACATAATGTGCCATTAAAACAAAGAAATGCAAAAAGATTATCCAAATTTGTCTCTTACGCGTCGTTCCCAATCTTGCGCATAACCTTGACATAATTGATTCAAATTTGGTAATAAGCTCTTGGCCTACATCCTTATACGACAAGTTGACTCAAGAACTGAAGCTGCTCGCCACTTCAAACGTTAAAAGCTCGTAAAATGGGCTGAAGGAAAAAATTGAAAATGATCCTGAGTTTAACCGTGAAATCATCTTTAGCGATGAGGCACATTTTTGAATCTATGGTTTTGTTAACAAGCAAAATGTTAGCTGTTGAGACGGCAAAAAACCACACGGGATTCATGAGGCGTTATTACATCCCCGCAAAATACGGTTTGGTGTGGAGTACACGCTGGTGGTGTCATTGAGCTATAATTATTCATCGATGAATAATTATGTAATGTAAATGAAAATCATTTCTGGGATAAACCGATTTTTTTGCCTCAATTGGACGATATATGGCTTCAACAAAACGGTGGCACTTCAAACAAAGCAAATATTACAATTGATTGATTAAAAATATGTTTGGTGAACACTCCAGAAAATGGACCAGACAATTGGCTTCATCGCTCGTACGATTTAACGCCTCTAGAAATATTTTTTTTGGGCTCACGAGAAAGCCCTGATCTACACCAATAACACTATGTAACAAAATTAAGGTCTTTGTTTGCCCTGGGCTGAAATTTCTAAATTGAGTCCCATTTTTTACGTAGATTCCAAAAATGCCACTTAAAATATCGTCCGAAAAAAGATTTGGACTTTATGGCCTTTTTTGAAAATCAAGATTTTCATCATTTCTAATGGTTCAGGCCCAGTTATCTTCGTGCAAAGTAAGAATAACCACAAATGTCAGTGATATTTATTTTTCTACTATATCTCTGCATTTCAAATCAGTTTTATAATTTATATATCTTTCGTACAATTTGAAATAACCGGCTTTATATTTCAAAAAGTTGACCATATTTTAGTGTTCTATTTAAGCGGCTATATTTTTTTGTTTCGTGTCTATTGACTATAATCAATATGTAATATATTTTTGGTATATGTCCATACATTTCAGAACAGTTTTTATAATTTCGATATCTGGCATGAAAGTAAAGAAAAGATCAATTTAGTAGGACGAAGCAAACAAAGACCTTAATTTGTTACGTAGTGTAGTTCGTCCTACTAAATTGATCTTTTCTTTACTTTCATGCCAGATATCGAAATTATAAAAACTGTTCTGAAATGTATGGACATATACCAAAAATATATTACATATTGATTATAGTCAATAGACGCGAAACAAAAAAAATATAGCCGCTTGAATAGAACACTAAAATATGGTCAACTTTTTGAAATATAAAGCCGATTATTTCGAATTGTACAAAAGATATATAAATTATAAAAACTGATTTGAAATGCAGAGATATAGTAAAAAATAAATACTACTGACATTTGGTGTTATTCTTACTTTGCACGAAGATAACTGGGCCTGAACCATTAGAAATGATGAAAATCCTGATTTTCAAAAAAAGGCCATAAAGTCCAAACCTTTTTTCAGACGATATTTTGAGTGGCATTTTTGGAATCTACGTAAAAATGGGACTCAATTTAGAAATTTCAGCCCAGGGGCAAAATCCTGTTACATAGTGTAATCTGTCAACATTTTCGACAGATTATTTTATGCAGTTATAGATAATTCATGCAAAAAAGTAGTCGATAACTAAGAAATACAACTTTGTAAAATGTTCACGTTCTGGTCATTGAAACGAAATCAAATTATATTCATTAATTAGCTTTAATGTATTTAACAGAAAATAAAAACTGTCAATATCTCAAACAGTTATTGTTTTATTTAAATAAATATGAGCTCTCTGAATGAATTAAACATATATAATATTTTCTTCACCTGTGCACTATTTGGATCCGTTGACGTGGATTTCATAATATTTGAATATTTTTTTCTTGAAAAATGTTTCTTAATTAATCTTTAATAAAAAGAATGCCATAAAGAATATGATTTCTTTGCTAACTTTATTAGCTCTCAAATATAACATACCTAAACATAGACAAAAGTTAGCATCCTGGAGAAAATTGAGGCCCTTCTTAACGAACAAACTAACCTTGTATCCTATAATACTACCGGAAGAACTAAGGACTATTCCCATGCCATCAGCGGTACGCTACACTGCATTTCATCTGAAAATTCTCAGTCTACACGTCGTCCAGTGAACTCTGATTACAAAAGATGACAGGTACTTTCTATCATGCTCCATAATGCATGCAAATATTATCAAAAGAATATGTAAATTTGTAAATAAGTATATAGTTTCGAAAAAAAAATGTTTTTGAAGATATAAAATGTTCTAATGTATTATTATATGTTCTTATTTGAAGGTAAAATTTCAAATTGCAATGCTTATTTACATATTTTTACACATTTGCATAAGCTTTATAAATAATATTATAATTATATAAAATAAAGAACAGTGCGTAGAGAAGAACAAAATAACACAATATTATTTCATCCACTGACATACTTTTATAAAGTCTTACAATTTAGTGTATAATCTTAATTGTATTTAATATGTTAATTAGATTTAGATCTCTAGTGGGTTGGATTTTATGTCATTTTGCGTTAATGTTTAATTTCATGGTTTTATTGTCAATTTTTTTACATATTTTTAAGAGAACAAAATATTTAGAAGGAATGAGATACATTTCAGTTTGTGCAATCATAATTATGTCATTTGCTTCAGTTTAATCAATTTACTCGAGGTCCTTATGATGCAAGAGTTTTTAAATATATTTTACTATATATAGTTTGCTATTGCTCAATTAGAAGAAAAAATAGGAAATATATATTATGGAGAGGTACATTTTTTTAAGACATCTGCCTTATCTTGCAATAATCTAATGTTTGAGCCAAAGAGCATAGCTATTTAGTTGCAATTCTATGAATACAACTGAGTACAAAATGATATCAAGAATATAATGTATTTCTGTTATATCACAAGTAAAAGAAGACACAACAATTTTGACAAAACAACGACGATTATTTTGTTTAACAAAATCTGTTTACAATTCATTTGAATTTTCAAGAAACTTTTTCAAAAATATATTACTTTTAGTTAGTTCCAAACATGTATATACTAATTTGTTAATGAGCGCTAGGGATCACAAATAAAAAGTTATTATTTAAAAAAGGAATTAAAGAAGAAACTTGAGTAATGATATATTTATTTTATTCGACAGTCCATAAAATAATATTCAAGCACAAATAAGTTCATGTATATAAAATTATGTTAATGAGTAAAAAACAGGATCCAACATTCTAGTTTAAATTTGAAGTATTATATTAAATAAAAAACGACGCTATGATATTTCGATTGAAAATATAAGGGCTCAATAACGCATGTAGTTTAAAAAAAGATCCTAAACTCTTGACGGGTGAGTTGACTTTTTCTTGCAACTCACAATCAGCTTTCGGAAATAAAGCCATTCTTATTGAGATATTGTAGGTAATAAAATTGAGCCTATAATATCAAAGATAAAAGTATTATTATGCAACATAAATGAATTTTCATAATTAAACTGTATTTGATTTACCTGTAACTTGACCCTAGAGACTTATAATGACTTATAATTAAGTAGTAATTAAATAAAAAAGGTAGAGTAGCCATCCAAGCGCTGAAATAGTTAATACCAATTGAATGTTATGTTTTCTTTCTTTCAGCTGTCCAGACGTCCCCATTTGCAGGGTTGTGGATTAAACGGAAAAACAAACGTCGTTCACGAACGCACGTTCAAAATCAAACGCCTGAACAGATTATACATGAACTGACGAACGTATTTTTTGGTTGGCGTTCGTCCGTTCAATTTATTATTAAATTAATTAATATTACTGAGTAATTCTGGATTTAAACCATGGAATATTTCAAGTTTGAAATACTCACACATTAAATTAATTGATATTTTTTCAACAAACGTTCGAACCCTAAAAAATTGAACGGACGAACGTCTGAGTGGATTTTTTTAAATCGAACGAACAAACACTAAAAATTACGAATAGCCCACAAGCCATGCCCGTTTGTTCATCTTAGCTATCAAAGGGGAGGAGGAAGATAGCCTCAAACCCTCAAATATTTTTGTAGATAGATGGCATTACTTTCCTGTCATTGCATTTAAAAGAGGAAATAGAGCGTCTCCTATTTTGACTAAATTATTTTCGTAGTATGTTTCAGCAATATTTCAAGCTAAAAAAAGCTTCTGTTCTAATTTTGCATTTGTTTGCCCATCGATATTTCTTCACATAACTCCTTGTGATTAGGTAATCCCATTCTATTATCTAAAAATACATACTCAATACGCATATAAATTGCACAGGTAACGTATATTATACATGTATGTATATGATGACGTCATGAAGTAATTGCAGAAAAATGAGATAATTGCATATATTTCTTAATGAAGAAGTAAAGAATGCGTTTGAAGAGAATTGATTGCGCAAGCTCTTGAGGCCTCAGAGTTTTGGCCTGGACGACGTAGAGACTCTATTGTAGGGCACCTCATAATTAATTTCAATTTGATCCCAAATTTTCTTTAGAGCGACTATACAAATCCGAGGGAAACCATTTATTACGTTAATTGAATATGACCAGTTCATGCGTTCCAATAATAATGAAACTTCATCATTGGATATTAAGAAAGAATTATCTTCAATCTGCTTTTTTTGTAAAAACAAGTGTAAGTAAAATGACGTCACATCTGAATCATTTGTAAACAATCATTTTTTTTTCTTTTAAATCTCTTTATTATTTAGATGGTTATATAAAAAGTATATAAATAAAATAAACATTATGGCTTATATTAAAATATCTAAATAAAAGGCGTTACAACAAAATATCACAAGAGCTGATTAATTAAAATATTTCATTATTCTCTTCAAAACTTTAAATGTCTCTTTGACTTTGAAGGGTAAAACTTGATAATGTTCCCGGCACTTATCCATGAATCATCGGTGTCGGATGGAATCTTGAGGGTGAAGGCGGTAATTCGGGCGGTAGTGGAAATCATCGCGGAACGAAAGATTTTTGGGTTTAAGCTTTCCCTTTTTGATAAACAACTCGCAATGTAGGCTTTGCAATTTAACAAAGAAAACTCGATTGCCTTGCTTTGGGAGAGCAGAATCTATTGCTTTTTGAGAGCCAAATAAAACAGTTGCTTTTACATACTTATTGGCGACGTTCTCCAATCCCTTCAAATTGATGGACAATAACTTTTTTATAATAGCAACAAGTGGACAGTCGACAAAAGCATGCTCTACGTCATTGTAGAGTTTGCCACAATTCAGACAATGCGAATCGATGGATATGCAGTCGGCCGATAAATTTTTAAAATGGCGGGAAGACAGACTCTGTATAAACGTATTCATGTATTATGAATGTATGTACTGCAGCTCCATTATTAAATTACTTATAATAATGGAGAATGTTTAAAAAACTACTTGAACTGCATTTTTTAACATTCATAGCATGAGTCAATTGACGAGACTTAGATAGAAAGCTACATCATGAAATTGAAGGAGAAAAAACCTGTCTAATAGAAAAATGCATACGGGGGATAATTAGCTTATATATGCAGCAATGCGAAAAAAAAATCTATGAGGCATTCATCTTACAAATGAGCTTGATGTAGAATATGCTTAGGTGTGATGTACTATTCCTTCTGGCTGAATGTGTACTTTTTGTTGTTTGGCACTTAGCCAAAACAAGAAATATTAAAAGGCTGCTTGTGACGTCATCACTTTTTGTATCGTGAAAGCAAATAATATATTGTTAACTTATTTAGTATCATTGTGAATAAGCGTTATAGGATTTCTATAGATTTCATTTGATATGAGAGTATAGAACAAGGAGTTAAGAATCATAAATATTCTTTATTGACTGTCTATATGCTCAGAAAAGAAGGAAAGACAGCGGAGCCTAGTAGTCTGAACATGGAAATCAACTGGCGTGATTTAAAATATGTTTGACAATTTATGGACCTTTGATTTGAATAATAATAATATTTTACCAAGCTGTAATGTTAAAGTAATAAAAAGTAAATGTAAATTTGCTTAAAGTACTTAGATAAAGTAAATTTAAACTGAATCACAATTTTAAATTTTATCTTATTTAAATAGATATTTTCATTAAACATTTAAACCATCAATAGCCTTTCATTCATCAAATGTATTCTCTTTTTAATGCATATCATCTTATTTAGTTTCAATTAATCCTCATACTTATATAATTTTTTTCACTCTTATTTTTTTGATCGCACTCTACTGTACTGCATTCTACATACTTGTTGTTGTATGATTTATTACAGAGCTACTATAGCCTTAGCCTTCAATTTTTATAAATACATTAAACTTAATGAGCTATAAGGATCTAGACAACTCTGCCATTGTCTTTGCTACCCTCCGAGCACTTGATAAGGTGCATGCCTCTCTTAATGGCTGGGACAAGCTCCAGGCCTTTGAAAGGTTAACAGCAGCGACGGGTTTCTTGAGGCATATTGTAGCACTATGGGTGCGCTCATCGAAGCCCTCAAGAATCCTCTCCAAGGGACAACTGTCCACATTCATAGCCTTCCAAGCGGATATGGCAGCCTGCTTCACTAAGATCTCATTTACAGATGGAAGATGTGACCTGTCGAGAAGGTCAACCACACGCAACCGATCTGCTCTTTGAACTCCCAGCAAGATACGTGCGAGATCGTTGATGGCAAGTTGCGCATTGAGCTAGTCTTGCCATGTAGGGGTGTGAGGGGTTCAGCAGCAGACGAGAAGTTTGCACTCTAGTCACCCAAGCAGACGTCTGAAGTTTCCCGATGTATTACATCTATAATGTTATATTTATAATACAGAGATAATACTGAATAATTAAAAGGCTATAAATAAGTAAATACAATTTTTAATTATGATAAAACCGATAAATTAGTATAGCAAATACAAATGCATATATCTATTTATTATATATCTATCAGGAAAGGACAGGGACACCTTTTTCACCGGGACTTAATTTTTCAAGCCGGGCCAAAACTGGGCCGGGACTTAATATATATTTTTGTTCCTTCGACAATCTGAAGTGACGAGGTTTTTTTTAAAGAAAAGAATCTCCAAAAAAGTCACGACGTTTATTTTTTAGAAAATAATCTCCAAAAAAAAGTGACGACGTTTTTTTTTAGAGAAGAATATTTCGAAAATTCCTTTCTAAAAAACTTTATGAATGACAAACGAAAGAAAATATTTAGGTCCTGGCTCGGTGTCTAAAAAAAACGGGACACCGGGCCGGGACGCTCATAAAACAGCCGGGACCCGGTCATTTCCTGATATATATATAGGTATATAATAGTTTCAGACAAATATAAATTTTTATAATTGATAGACCCCACTTAATGGATATATTTATATATGGGTATGCCATAAGAAATAAAAGCTGACGGTAATATAAGATAGCTATATATTTAAGTGTCAAATAGTATCAAATAAATTTACCAAAATATCATGAAATAAATACATTATCTACACTTTCGAGACTATTGATGTTTGACAGGTGCAAAAAAGCCTAGCATAATTGACATTTTGACATCAAATTGATGGATGAATTTATACATATATTGAAATTTATGCTGCAATAGTTGGAATCATTCGTAAATTACAATTATCTCAAGGAAATGAGATGAGCGGATGAGGATTCTTGTAGGTTCCGTGGATGGGGAGAAGAAGAGTCTCCCATTCACTTTGTAACCAGTGGAGTAGAAAGAGCTTATTCGTGGATCGTGAGGACGTTCATTGGAGTAAAGGATATATATTCCATTTCATCAAGGTTCTCGTCAACACTTGACAGTTCGTGGATGTCTTCATCGATGATCAAATGATTACAATTTATATGATATGAGCATACTTGTTTTAAACGGTTTTAGTATGTATTTGTTTCTATTTATTTTCTATGACTTTAGTGCAATTTTAGATGATTTAGATTGCACACAGTGTTTGTATATGAAGTAAATGGAATATATATCACCTTTAGTGTAAATGCATAACGGGTTGCTGCATTAAATTGTGGTTTTCCGTTACCCTATGAGAAGTTAACAGCATGTACTCCTAGAGCAAGAATTGAAAAAATAATAATGTTATTGCAATGAGGCAATTCATTATTGATTTCAATAAGAATGAAGGAAGTGTGATAGCTCAATGTGTTAAAGCATGTTTAACACTCAATGTTGGGGGCGCAGGCTCAATCCCGAGAGGGGATGGTCATTTTTGCTCTACCTCATTGATAAGATCTTAGGTCCGAGGGACTCATTTTAATGCTATATTGCCATTATATTCTATCGGATGAATTCTATTGGACCATATAGGCTCCAAAAAACAAACAATTATTTTGAATATGTAGTATTTTTTTCAAAATAAGAATACCATTAAATTCCGATCTTTAATTATAGTGGCATACATAGCAATAACGAAAATATACTTAGGGCCAATGCATTCACTTATGGAATGCCTTGTTGCGTAGATTGTTCTATTGCTTTAATAAGCCAGTGTCTATATAATTAATAACCTATTGTCATGGATATTTGAGGTGACATCTGCACTGAGACATGTGTTAATACTTTGTCTATCTATAATTGTTTAGAGATCGAATGTGAATTAAAAATACATTATTTCAAAGAGAAAACTTCATTAAAACATAATATGTATTGCACCTTACACCATAATGGTTCTATGTAAGAAATATCATAGTTGTGATATATATTATTTTGAATTTTTTAAAGTAGTTTTCATTATGATGAGCTCATGTTTTTATTTCTTGAAATAGCAAAGTGTATGTTAATATGAAATTAATGCATTTTTGGATTTAATGAACGTTTCTTCATTCCAATAGAGGATATTATTTTTATTATATGAAAAACATCGCCCAAAAACGTGTTGCCCTGTTGCAAAATTTGTAAAAATAAAAAAGTTGCTATGTTTTTTCTGCATTTCGCAATCGTTGACATATAAGTAACTGTTTATATATGTTTTGCAGCGGATGTTTGTATAAGATCTCATGTTTATGACGTCAATGTCTCAAGTGAGTACATATTTGATTTAATTAACTTTAATTGTCCACAGTGACAGATACTATATTTAAGGAGGAAGTGGCCATAATTCATCGGACAACAAAAAAAATAATGAAATTTTATCTACTGGGACACAACTACTTTTAAATGGCTTCAAATATTCTTACTATTTTGCTGATGTCATACTCATCCTTTTAATTTGTCCCTGAATACTTGGATTATCTAGAAATGCTTACGACTGGATTTCATTAATCTTTCTTTCACAAGGCTACAAATAATTTTAATAATTATTCGAATCCCATTCATTCTTTAAAAAGTTCTCAAAGCTACATAAATGTGACATTGATTACTGGTAACGTTAAGAATATGAATTTTAATAGTAACCGAATGGTTTGGTTTAAATATTCGATTACACTGATCTGAGAATAAAGTAATATAATATATATATATTATATAATATATATGTGCTGTTCTATTTTCAAATGTTTGAAATGTTAGCAACATTGTGGATTTTATATTTCTTGGTGATAAAAGAAGACGACATACAAAGTTTGAACAAAATCGGTCAACATTACGAGGTCGCGCAACGAGGTCAAAGTTTTAAAAATTTAGTAAAAATATTGTTTTCCGCAAATTTCTTGAAGTGGTGAACGTTACAGACTTCAAAATAATTATTAGTTTGAAGGAAATATAATTACTACCAGACGTATGTTTGATGTTTTTTAATTAAACCAAAGTTTCAGTAAAAACAAAGAAAAATGGAGTGTGTAATGTTAGGATATTTCATAGCTTTTTTGTATCAATTAACTTCACTGCCTGTTTAAAAGATGACTTTGTTCGCTTCAGAGTAAAATAGTAATTTTAAGTTTAGTAAAACTTTTGAAGGATAAATCCAAAATGACCTTGGGTGCATTGTATCAACTTCAGAATTCAGTACAATATGGGTTTACATCAATGATTCAGAACCTGTATTGACATTGTAGAAAATCGGACGTCACTGGTGTCAAAGGTTTCGTTATGAAGCCAAACTTTTTTGTGTTATTACTATTTAGTAAAAATAGGTTTTACAAAACCTAGCTATGATCAATTGATGACTTTGTTATTTTTTGCAAATTTCGTCAAATAATATTTAGTGCCAATAAATGAACATAAGTGCTGACGCACCAACCATTTTTTAAATAACAGCTCCTACTAGGGTTCTTTATAGTTTCAGGAATGAAAAGAAAAGAGGGTACTCATGTTGATGTTTTTAAGTTATCTTTTAAATACAATACAATAACCATTTAATCTTATTTCATCAAAACCTGTTTTTATTTATAACACGTGATTTAACACGTATCAGATTCATTTCACTCTTTGATCTATCAGTCCAGTGCCTTTAACATAAAATGGAAACTCGGACACTGAAGAAGTGCTTAAGCGAGGCACTGGGTATTGGTTATACTCTAGAAATTTTCAAACCAGGTCCATTCCCGTTAACCGAAGAGGTGATACGGCACTTTTACTTTCATCTTTGGTCTTTGGGTAGACCGGACGCACAGCTAGCTGCCCGTAGCACCGCCGATTCCCTACTTCGGCGTCTCTGGGCACCGTCTTATTTGCCACTCATGGCGAGGAAAAAATTAATTAAGAAGCTCCATCGCCTCCATGATCTATTTCGTGGGGTGGTGATTCACTCCTCTGCGACGGAAGCGAAAAAACGCCGAGGAGAAGAAGGAGCTCTTTCTCAATAATTACTTTTTACTCGATGTCAGTGCCGAAAGTGCTTTGGACATCATCGAAGCCGACAAAACTCTTAGCCGGGTAAACATTCCTTTAATAATTGTAATAGCTATGATCAATTTACCAAAAATAAGAGAATTTTTATACCAAATGCCACCACCTTCTATCTCATTGAGCGTTTCTACCTTCAGCTTACAAACATTCCTCCAACCTTCTTGGAGCTCCCTGTCACACAATGGGCTTCTGATTCAACATTCATTGAGTTAAGCGGCATCGTCACCTCTCTTCAAGTTGTCAATGACGCGGCAGAGAGGGCCGTCAATATCAGGGTCTGACTTTACTAAAGTGCTGACCAAGAGCGAGAAAACAGCGTCAGAATATTCTTCAGGCTGTTGAACTTTCACGTCGTGCGTTTCCTCACGTAACCGAAAGTGTTTCAATCGTGTCAACGCTACCAGCTCTGTGATTGAGCTGATGGTATCGTCTGGTTATGACGCCCCCTTGATTCAGTTTAATCGCGAATTCATATTTCACCTCACAATCCATAAATTTTGTTTAATTGTCAAAATATGAGAATATATATATATATATATATATATACCTATAATATATATATAATATATATAATATATATATTTATTTATATATCATATAATATAATTGATAATATATGCTGAACAAAATGTCTATTGGCGAATTCACGAGATTACCATAATGACATTTCCATTGAAAAACTGCATTTTGAAAAACAAAAATTAAAAGAATTGGTATCAATACTGATGAGAGGGATTCAGGAGGGAGTAGATTTTGATTCGATGGGGAAAAGTCTACTATCATTAGTCGTTTAAAAACGTATAAAAAGATAACTTAAAACATCAACATGAGTACCCTCTTTTTCTTTTCCTTCTTGAAACTATAAAGAACCCTAGTAGGAGCTGTTATTTAAAAAATGGTTGGTGCGTCAGCACTTATTTCATTTATTGGCACTAAATATTATTTGACGAAAATTTGCAAAACAAACAAAGTCATCAATTGATCATAGCTAAATTTTGTAAAACTAGTTTTTTCATAATAAGTAATAACAAAAAGTTTTGCTTCATAACGAAACCTTTGACACCAGTGACGTCCGATTTCTAAACAATGCTAGAATTTTTTATTTAGATACTCGTTTTCAGCATCAAAAATGAACCAGAATCGCTGGGTATATGTAAAAGAACTAAAAACGTGGGTTTTTTTGGGAGGTCTAATATATATATATATAATAGATTATATA
>CP045905.1:4572298-4624296 GCA_013387185.1 Caligus rogercresseyi
CTGGAACCAAAGCGCCTCTTGTTAGAAGTCGGGGTCCCCAAAGGAGAATGAAATGAATACATCTATCGTAGTCGTGACTTTTGAAAAAGAAGATGTTACTCCTTAGATCACAAGCAATTTATAGCTCGGAGATCCGACACTCCTCTTTGATCAGTATTATTACCTCCGCCGAAGGAGAGTATTGTTTTCACTGGCGTTTTTGGTGGTTTTGTTAGTTTTTGGTTGTTGGTTTGTCAGCATGATACTCAAAAAGTACTGAACGATTTTGGATGAATTTTGTGGAGTTGTTGGAGTGCCAAAAGGAAGAAGTGATTAATTTTGGCATCTCTGAGTGCCGAATTAAGGCGCCAAATGAGCTAAATACACTAAATTTTTTCAAGTTAGCCTACTCTGCCAATAGATGTCGATGTGCTGTGATTGGGTGCCGGGAGCGTCTTCCTCTCAAAATTTTCCGTCTAGGGGAACCCTCCCCCGTCTCTCTACGCCTCCCCAGTCGTGAAAAATCCGCCTCGGAAGGCTCATGACGGCGGAGGTTTGCACTCTCTGGAGTGTATATAGCCTCTAGTTAATAATAATGCAAACACACGTACACAAGAAATAGTATAATATGAATAATGTGTCATTAAGCATTATAATTCAATGAATACTAGGATGAAAAATGATTGAAATTGGAATAGGAGTAAGTACTATTATTAACGTAAATGCTGACATTTTCAGAGCAAATAACACCACGCCATCTGGCGGGAATTAATGAGAGAGTCTGCTACAGTTCTTTCTGTCCCTGTCTCCAATTTAAGTTTGCGAAAAATAACGCGACCTCGCACTAATAAAATCTTCATATGTCCGAAAGATGGAGAGTGATGTAACATCACTCTCAAACTTTTTCGTGATAAAGATATGAAGTCGTACTCCCTCTTAGTGTTTTTTTCATCAACAGAGACCTACAAATACTCTGAAATTCAGCAATATCATACATTTCTTTTGCACTTTATGTTCTCTATGAAATTACTTAAAATATTTTCTTCATTATGTCAAGGTGTCCTTAGCCTCGCCAGAGAGAAAAATGTGTTAATATTACTCTTCGTATATATGAGGTTGACCTAAATTGACCTTCTCCTCTCGGGAGTCGAGCCTACACCCTCTACATTGAGAGTTGAACGCATGTGATTTTTCATATTAAAATCAGTTCCCTATAACTCTATATTCTCTATGGTAACATATGAAGTCTCACTTTCACTTAAGATCTATTTAACGCTGTTAAATAGATCTCCAATCAATGGCGACTCAACAAATACAAATTTTGAGTGCTATCGTACGTGACTTCGGCACTCTATGAAATGACTAAAAAAATATTTTCACGATGTCTCAATATCCAGCCTTAAGTAATAGAAAAAGGGAAGAAATTACAATAAAGACCAAATGGTGTGTGTTTAAAGAATTGATTTTAATATGAAAAATCACATGCGTTCAACTGGTGAGGGTGCTGGCTCGACTCCCGAGAGGGAAGGTCAATTTAGATCAACCTCATTGATACCATAGACTAATATTAACGCTATTAACTCCCTGCCGTGGCCATGGGACACCTTGATATAAATCCTGCTCGATCGGTTCCTTTGATATGGTTACATGGGAAGATCTTGGGTCTGGTGCTATTTGAAAAGGATATCTCAATTCCCAAATGGTTGGCCACCCTTGGTTTATTGCATAGTTATTTTATAATATTTTAAGATCCCATTCGTTCTTACTAGAAACATCTACTAGTTAATTTGCATATATTGAATATCTTCCATAATATACTTATAATTGTAATAAAAAACGTCGAGTTACAACAATAACAATCTCCAAAACAACTTAATTTTGCACTCGTAAGTACGTTCAAATACTCTTATTTTGCTCTTGTGTCAAGAATAAATATATTTTATGATATCTGTCTACGTATAACTGTGGACATAAAGAAAAAGCAGGCAAGAAAAAGACCCGGCAAGTAAAAGTAGACCTTTTGAATTGATCAATGAATGAGTTACGCATGGGAAAAGAATGTTTACATTCTGTAGAGCATTGCCCAATCTAGGCCTCTCTAAAGAAAGTCCTAAGCAAATACGTTCTTTATTTAGTCTCTTTTCCAAATTCTCCGTCTTTCAATGTCCTCAGCTGATACTTACATAAATATAAAGTATATGTAATTTTCTATGAATTGACATAATACTTACTTATTTTATAAATAAATACTTATTGAATAATGGAGGCTATTGAATAAATGTCACCTTTTTTAAATATGTAAGTTTGCTCAGAGTGTAACTCTCAATGGTAAGGCACAGATTCACCTCCCGAGAATGTAAAGTCAATTCTGGTCAACCCCTTTTGAAAGATACTAGGTTCGGTAGACTATTTTAATGTTTATTTATATCCACATGGGTTCAGTTCTATCGAACCAAATAGTCCAAAAAAGTTGGTTAGTATTTTATTACTGTTTAAATTAAGTAGACTTGCATTTGATAAAGGACATTCCTATTCCGGATTATATTATGTCACACATGTGGAGGCGGGGTATTTATAGAGAATGAACCTCCTGATGGAAACAAGATGGCTCCTGTAGACAAAGTAAACTATGGCTTTTAAGCCCCTACCCTAATGCGTTGAGATCTAAGATACAACACATTCTAGACATTACTTAAAAACACCAAAATATTATTTTACTTCAAAGTTATTGTTTACTGAATTTGTATTCAATATGAAAAGGCGATGTCTTCTTCAGCTTCTATAAATGTAATTCCTGTAAAATTTGTAGCTATTTAAATGAAATTAATTTCCATGTTGACGTTCTCAAATCAGATAATTTAACTGCAATTGCTGAGATGCGCGTAGCTTTGCCAATGATGATGTTTGGTATTTTTTCAAATATGTTTGCTTATAATGTTTCTTGTTTTGTTCTATTAAAAAAATTCATATCTGGTATTTCAAACTCAATTGCTTTTTAAAAAGGGTTATTTTCTGTTTATAATATTATACTGTGTGCTATCACATTTATTGAGAGAGGCACGCATTATATCAAGTGTTCAGAGAGAAACAATAATCTTGTGGGACTGTCTTTGTTCTTCAAATTCTGCAAGGTCACATCATTATGACCCTTTTGAATTATATTGGATATATATATAAGTTTCTAAATTTATATATAACACAAAGTGTAAGAATTATTGTTTTTTCTTCTCGTTAATTTTATGTTATATATATATATATATATGTACATGTATAAATAGTCAAGAAAGCTAAAGTTAACTCGCAAATAAAACTATTCCCTTAGCAACACCCAATAGAACATAAGCTTTAAAAAATTGAGGAATCCTTTCCGTACAAGTTTAGTGTAAAACCATGTTTTTTATCAACTCAAGAATGGGACAATCTACAAAAGCCTGAAAAATCAGGTAAAAGCTCTTTTGTTTAATAAAAAGTTTGATTGATATTTTTATTTCTTCAATTATGAAGAATATAAAAAACATAATAACATTTAATTCATATAAATTTATGTAAATATATATATATATAAATATATATATATATATATATATATATATATATATATATATATATATATATATATATATATATATATATATATATATATAGTGCAATCCTTACTCTCTGTCGGTAAGAAATACAAAAAAAGAAAAGGTTGCCAAATGTAACATTGTTTTATTGGTGACTTTGTGAACTGAAACACATATCAATATATATATATATATATACATATATATATACATGTATATATTTTTATATATGCTGATGAGTTTCTTTTCTATTTTTTTTGGTGTTTTTTAAACGTGATTGTTTTGAAAGAAAAAGAGAAGAAATACAATGAAATAGCAGTACGCAATTATATGCATTCGTGGCTGTTGAGAAATGAAGATCCATTCGGGGAAAATAATATCACTCTTAATAATATTATTTGTAAATTATTATGGTCATAAATCCTAGTTATTTGCGAATCCTTTGAATAAACTCCTCCAATATCATAATTATTATTAATCAAATATAGCAAAGGCTCAATCTGAGAGACAAAATATATATTTATTTTGTTTCCTTATACCTATATGTCGATAAATGGTTCACCTCCCAACAAAAAACCTTTTTATTGGTGAGTTTGCGTCGATAAGAAAACTTTTTTTTTAATCCCGACCAATCACAGTCCATTAATGTTAACAATCTTGGAAGGTCCTTTTATTCGAAAAAAAACCAATTTTGAAATCACGTTCAAAATTGCTTCATAAGAAAGCAATTTCCGCCAAACTCTTTGTCTTTTCACTTCATACATATTTTTACGACTTTACTTTAAAATGACGCCTCAGAATATGTATTGTACGTATATGTATAAGAGATACAAACGCATAATAAATATCTTTAAAAAACTGCTTTCTTAATTTTGATATTGAATAAAAAACAAAGGCTTTTATATTTTCTAGACATAAGTCCTAATCATGGGCTTACATTCTTAGAATTTTTATATTTCAAGTCATGAATTAGAAGAATTGTAAAATGTCCCTACAGAATAAATGGTCAAGAAAGTTGTTTAGTCATGCATGCAACTTTAACGTCAGTCGTGGAAGAAGAAAAAAATGTGTATATATATATATATTATATATGTATATATGCACTTTTCGTTTATATTTATGCCCTTAAACATTATAGAATCTAAAAATACTATTTTAATACTATATGAAGCTACAGCAAAATCACAAACGCAACTTAACCTGACAAAATATATTTGGTTGTACCATTTTTTAAAGAAAACCAAATGGACTTTTTTATTGACACATGTTTCATTGAAAGAGATTCAGGGGGTCCATCTATTACATTTTTTTTTTTCTTCCACGACTGACGTTAAGTTGCATACATGACTAAACAACTTTCTTGACCATTTATTCCGTAGGGACATTTTACAATTCTTCTAATTCCATCACACCTGTATGTATTTTGTATATATTATTTTTTGCAATCAGGCACTTTCTTATTGATTTCAATAAGAATGAAGGAAGTGTTCAACTCTCAATGTTGAGGGTACAAGTTCGAATACTCCCGAAAGGGGATAATCATTTTTGGTCTACCTCATTGATAAGATCCTAGGTTCGAGTGACTAATTTTAACGCTATAATGCTTATTTAGATCCTTTCTGATGCAATTCTATCGAACCATATAGGCAATAAAAAAAAGAATGAAGGAGGAAGTGCGATAGCTCAATGCGTTAAGTGTGTTCAACTCTATATGTTTGGAGCACAGGTTCGAATCAAGAGAGGGGAAGGTGCATTTGAGTCAACTTTATTTATAAGATCCTAGGTTCGATAGACTAATTTTAACGACATTCTAGTGCTTATTTGTATTCACATTAATGCAATTTATCGAACCAAATAAGTAACAAGATAAAACTAGAGGCATATATACGCTCAGAGAGTGCAAACTTCCGCCGTCACGGGGTCCTTATGAGCCTTCCGAGGCAGATTTTTCACGACTGGGGCGTCGTAGAGGGACGGTTCCCCTCGACGGAAATTCCGAGAGGAAGACGCTCCCGGCACCCGATTTCACAGCACAGCGACCTCTATTGGCAGAGTAGGCTAACTTGAAATATTTATTAGTATTTAGCTCATTTTGCATCTTAATTCTGCACTCAGAGATGCCAAAATTTAATCACTTGTTTCTTTTGGCATTTCCAACAACTCCACAAAGTTTCATCCGAATCCGTTCCGTACTTTTTGAGTTATCCTGCTGACAAACCAACCAACAAACCAACGCCAGTGAAAACTAGAGGCTATATATACTCAGAGAGTGCAAACCTCCGCCGTCACAGGGTCCTTATGAGCCTTCCGAGGCGGATTTTTCACGACTGGGGCGTCGTAGAGGGACGGGGAGGTTCCCCTAGACGAAATTCCGAGAGGAAGACGCTCCCGGCACCCGATTTATCAGCACAGCGACATCTATTGGCAGAGTAGGCTAACTTGAAATATTTATTAGTATTTAGCTCATTTGGCATCTTAATTCTGCACTCAGAGATGCCAAAATTTAATCACTTGTTCCTTTTGGCATTTCCAACAACTCCACAAAGTTTCATCCGAATCCGTTTCGTACTTTTTGAGTTATCCTGCTGACAAACCAACAAACCAACGCCAGTGAAAACAATACCTCCTTCGGCGGAGGTAAAAACGCTATAAATTTAAATTAAATACATAAGAGGGATGTATTATCATTGAAACAGGATTTCTATAAATAAACAAAAAGGGCTTATGTATAATATTGAAAATCCCAGGGATGCCTTGGTCCTTGGAACTTCTTTTGATGATTTTTTTAGTTTTAATGATGGCTTCATTCATAAGAGCCTTCCTGTCTCAAGTAATAAAAAACTATAAAAATATTATTTAGCTAAAGTATTTAGAATACGAAAAATTTCCACAAGATGACGCAAATATACGCTTCCCGTAGCTTGAAGCAATCCTAGAGGAAGTAATGGCTTGTTTCCTTGATGCCTTGACAAAATCTGCAGAGGCTCTGTGACGGCCGGAGAATAACTTGTTGAGAACTTCAAGTGATAAACCTTATTATATTTGAACCATTTTTCAGTATCATCATAATATTAGTTTGCTTGTATGTGAAAGCATGGAAAAACTTGATTTAATACTAATGTGATTTCATGTTACATGATACTACAGAGGAGCTAAGTATGTTGAAACACAAAAAAAAAGAAACTTGACTTTTGCAAAAGTATCGGGTTACACGTTTTAGCTATTTCATATAGTAATCCTACATTCTATTTTACATACATATTAATTAAACAAGGAACTTTTTTTCTTTACTTTTTCATATTTTCTCAAAATAGAATCTGGCTCAAAATTCGTGATTTCTACAAAACGGAATCTTGTAAATTCAGAATTACAAGATATATATTACTTACAGGACAATTATTAGTTTTTAAAATACACTAATTAGATATCCTATTGTTCAAAAGCAGATTGGACGATAGTTGAAATGGGTTCTGTTTTGGAAGTGCCTCTTAAAACAACTTATTATTTGCCATTGTTTCTTTCCATACCCTCATTAAACGATGTACCCAACAATTAACCGTTTTGGCTGGTTGTTGACGAGCAGAAGAAAAAATTGATGCAAAAGACACCTTGTCATCTACAACATTAAAGATTTCATTTGAGTCATCTTGATTAAAATAAATGTTTTGATGAATAAATTTCAAATAATTATTTATTTTTTTGGTATACAACAAAAATTAAAGTCATTTATGCATTTTTTTGCACCTTTCCATAGTGTCTATGCCACAACTCTTTTCTCGAACTTGACCCATGCTCCGCCCTCAATATCTGGATTAAATTCCGTTGGAGGAATGAAGATCTTATCCACTGTTTTTTCGTTTCGAAGTACTTTGTAATTGTAGATCAATCTGGAAGTAAATATATTCATAATGCATACAAATACGAAAAATGAACCTTATTGAAATAATGGTTGCTATATTAATGAGGTCACAATATCTAGTGCCTCATAGAAGGAGAAATTGGACCCAAAAAACAGCTCCTCATTACAAAAATTGACTAAAATACACAGATGATTTCACGCCATAAATTAGCATTTAGATGATAATACCCATTGATATTTCGATAGTAATTCCTTGTTAAAAATAATATCATGAAGGATGATAAATAAATTTAAAGCCATGCCTCTACATTTTCAATAGCCTAGACTTGGTCGGGGACGTTGGTGAGGTGTGGTAATAATTTATAAACTTGAACTCTACAGTAAGGATGCTTAAGCCTTATCATTAAGTAAGAGTAATGACGTCATTCCATAGACTCTCCTGACGTCATTGACTTGACTATATAAATGGACCTGGGCCTTTTAGCCTTCCTTTCATTTTCTTTGTTAGGAAGGATCATATTACCTGTAGAGACATGTCTTGATTTGAAGTAGAGCAAATCGCATTCCAATGCAGTTCCTTGGGCCTTGTCCAAATGAAGATAGCTATAGACACTACGATTTTTCTTTTCCTCCTCTGAGAAATGATGAGGCTCAAACTTCTCCGGTTCTGAGAAATGCTCCTCACTCAGTCCAAAGGCGTCATTTGGGAACACAAAAAGAGTTCCTGGGATGGTTAGGAGAAGAGAACGTTCAATATTTAATTAACAAACATAACATTTTTATAAAATATAAAATATTTGTTAAAAGAAAAAATATTCGTGTGCACCGAAATCGGATGGGAGATTTCCTTGTTCACGAAATATCTTTGCAGAATTTATACTTAAAGCAAGGAGGTGGTAGTCACGAAAGATAAAGTTATGTCCGTCCCAAAAGACATTTATATCATTACATTAATAAGAATTTCCAAAAAGTGGCATGATTTTATATGGCTTGAACAATTTAAAAGGTGGCGATTTAGTAATATTATCAGATTTTGAATATTAAATCAAGTTTTACTCTTAGTTCAATTGCTACATTATACACTTTGATGTTTTTATATGTAAATTAAATTAATTTTCATCGTTTATAATGTGTTTATATATATAAGAGTTTCTCAGATGAATATATATAGAAGGTCTTTGCTTACCTTTATCGACCTCAAGGTCTGTTCCAGGTATTGTATAGGGCTTAACGCATGATCGTTCCAGAGTTAGGAACGGAAAGAGTCGAAGAGATTCATGGATAAACTGGTCCCAAATATTTCATACCCATAATGTCATTATATTCCAACTTCTCATCCCCGCCGTTTTTGCTATTAATGAGCTCGGCGATTTCATCGTACAATAATTCCTGAATTTCGGGGTTTTGTGCAAGAAAGACCAGCATGATGGTCATCATGGAGGAAGTTGTCTCAAAGCCAGCAAACAAAAGGATAAAGACATTTGCAACAAGGAGTGTCTCCATTTCATCATCGTCGAATTTCTTACTCTCTGTGACTTGTATTTTCGCATCGCTATCAAACTGTGAGTCCTTTTCTTCGAGGACCTCCTCTGTTGGTGAGTTTCTTGTAGACTCTTGTACGACAAGGTCCACAAAGTCTCCTCGGGAGGACTTTGTTTTCCTGCGGTTCTCAATGGACTCTTTGATCATGGCGATGAAGAAGTTTTGGCTCACAGGGTCCAGGAAAGAAAAGGGAATTCGCTTCACCAACCAATTCGGCAAGCATAGAAAGGCCATCAAAAACATAAACTGTCTAGACTTTGAGCCTTTTCGACTGGTTATGGTGTTCACCATGTCGACAAACACGGGTTCCTCCACGGCAGAGTTGAAGCAGTCAGCCTCCACTCCAAATCCTGCCTTGGCGATACTCTGAGTTGTATATCGAACGACGTATTTCCTTGAGTCCACCATATCAGTATCCATCTTCAATGTGTAGTCCAACATCCTATCCACACTCTGAAAGAAGCATTTGTTAGGAAATAATCCTTACTAGAGTTTTGCTAAAATTATGCATATAAAATTTGGAAACAAAACACTTTTTTCACATTTTTTAAAGTTTTTCCCGCATATTTTACTATTTTCTACATTTCCTGTATATCTCGTTCATTTTTAACCTCGCTGATTGTGGAGAAGAAAATAACGCGTGCGGGTGTTTCTTATTTAAACACGCGCTTCTCGTACCGGGTATTTTATTACCGAGTGACTCTTTCTTTATTTTAAAAGCCGAAAGACTTTAAAAACTCTTTTTTACTTGAGATTTGTTCAGCCCTAATCCCCATAAGCGTAGGGGAGATGTTGGGTTTGTGGGGGGGGGGGGCAGCATTCAATTTGCCCGAATTTTAACAGGACTGTTAAATCGATGAAAAAATATTCGAATGAATAAAGCTACGTAGATTAATATTTTCTTTATAGTAAGTACATAATATTAATTATATCATATTTATTTGGTTATATAACAAACCAGGTGGCTTTCATAATTTCATATTTTGTCTACAACTTAAATGCCCGACTACCTCAACCAATTTGCCCGATTTGAAAACTACCCGTATTTGGGGGGGGGGGGGCAGTTGCAACTGCCTCCCTTGCCCCCTGTCTCCTACACTATGCTAATCCCTACAGTCAAAGTGTCATTCTTAGATCTCACCTCTTGCAAATAAGGTAGCATGGCCTTCAGCTTTCCACTCGTAAACACGGGGCTAATGGTCGTTCGGACCTTCTTCCACTTCTCCACGTTGGATATATTGAACATCATGTTGGAAAAATACTTATTGGAGTTATCCATGATTTCCACAAGCCTCTTCTTATGGGGAAGGACTCAAAGTCCTTGACAAGGACATGTTTGGCCAGTTCCGCGTCCAGGACCACAACCACAGGGTTACCTAAGTTCCAGGCCACGAAGAATCTCTATCTTAGGGTATTTTACTTTTGTATTCATTGGCGTATTCTCGAATAGAGTTTCGGCGGAGAACAATGTTCCAAAAACATCTGAGATCCAATGGGAATACTGCCTTTTCTTCGGGATAACCTCTTGCGGCAAAGCTTCCATAGTTTTTCGTGATTGGAAATAGTTCCACGCCAACCAAATTAGAAGGATACCTACTATGATTTTCAAAATACATAGTAGCTTTTCTCTTTGTTCCTTTTCTCTTTTCTAATACACAGTTCCCTCTCAATGAAACATTTATCAAAGACTAGTTTCTTTTTTAGACAAGGATGGAAACTACAACAAGTACTTCGCGTTCAATGACGCCTATTCAAACTGTGGGCCTCTCCTTTTTGACATCCCCATGAAATATCAAGGTCTTCAATTGTATATCATATATAATTATTCTCAGTTTTTTTTTGGTGTTGAAATATTGTCTCTTATCAATAGAGAAGGGCGAAATAGTCCAAAATCTAGTCTAAAAAATATATTCAGTTGCTCCTGTTCTTTCCCTGCGTAAAACGTCATCAATCAGTCATCATTTACATACACAAGAAGGGAAACTCACTTAGTATCAATAAACAAAGAGAAATAATGTTTCCTTATTACTTATGAATCGAGTCATTAAGTATCGTGAAGTTATTCTGCCCTATGGGAGTCCATAACAATGGCGACGAGGATGAGATGTTGGGCAACGGACATGCCCGAGAGCCAAAATCACACCTCAAAGAACATATACCATGGATGGAGCTACTCATCCCTCCTGGACCTTACTTATCGTGTGTAGGACACCCTTCTTCCCTCCCGCGTGTGGGGGATCCATTGGTCATTCTCTTCTTTAATTAACCTGGAAGACCTCTGGAGTCCCCTCCAGGATTTCCCTTTCCCCGATGGATTCCCTGCCGTCACGTGATTGTGGACAGACGGGACGAGCAACACCTCTTTCTCTACAGAAGGATCCTTGGCAGTGGCGTTACTGATAATCCTGGAGCCCTCCTGCAAGGAGGAAAGTTAGGGTCCTTTCGTCACAGTGATAAGGCCCCCTCTCTGCTAGGGGCCTCTCGCATTGCATCGCTTGCTTAGACTACAGAACGCCCCTGATCCTTGGTCTCCTCAAGGTGGCTTCCCGGTTGTGCCGGAGGACACAACAGTAAGTATTTGCCTCTGTCAATTCTAGGCCAATAATAATAGTTTGTTTCTTTTCCAAGAACCGATTCCTGATCATATCTGTTTGAGACACCATGGAACGCTTCTTCAACTTTAATACTTCCTGCAGGCCCGAGGACCACTTCATGATGATAATTCATACGTGGGAGGAAGCAACTATGCTGGCTGAGGACCGACGTTGATATAATCGTTCTTGTTGGAACCTAACTCTCCCTGGACGACATGATCACAATGACTTATCTCTCCGCCGACAGATGGCCCTCTTCGATAGAAATAAACTATATACTGAGACAGTCCCGCTGCTGGCAGATCTTCCCATCATAAAATTTAAGTTATTAGACGCAGCAATAGTTTCTTAAAGATTACATATACTTATTTAGTCTTGCGTCAGGACAATAACATTCCACATTCAAAGTATATTTTTTATTTCATAAATTATCAATTAAATGAATACTACTATACCAACTAATAAATAATGTACATATTAAGATTTAACATCATCATATTACTTTTATTTAATAATTATCAATATATAAATAATATCAAGGGTTAACGTAACAAGAAGGATTTGTCAAATTGTCTATATGCAAGGGAAGTTGTATTTTTTAATGGAAGAAATATATTTTTGTGTAGAAGTAATTTATCAATAAATAATACAACAAAAGCCTGCTTTGGAATCTGAACAACTGTTTGGCACTGTAAGGCCTCACTATCCTTAAAAAAGATGCACTTTCTACAATATTCCAAGGAATTCCGGATCATACAAGGAAATATATACAGCGACAGAGTTCCAAACGTCCTCCATCCAAATAAAGATAATTTTTTGAACCAATACTAAAATAAATTTATTCAGAAAAAAATATTTTAATCGATCTTATTTAAGATGAAATTAAATTTCAATCGATCTTATCGAGTTTATTTAAATTAGGTTTGGTGATTTGGCAAAATATGTTGCGAAACTTTCAGTTTATGCTGCAAAAAATGTTAGGAAAAGGAGGAACATAAAAAACAAGAATTGCAGCAAAATAGTCGAAAGAATATCCTCTTAGATCATTATTCTTTTGATGACGTGGATATTCTCAAAAGAAAATACATCGAAAAGTCGGAAAGAGTGGAGTATCTGGAAAAAAAGCTTAAGATCGAAAAAGTCAGATTATAATAGAAAGACAAATGTAAGTCAGTTGTTTTGTATCATCAATAGCTTTAAAAATCATGTCAGAAAATAAAATATAGAAATATATATGAACATCTCATTAAACCATCGTTTAGTTATATAATAACAGGTAAAAAAAGATAATATAAAAAGATAATCATTCTACTAAAATATAGGGATAATTTAAATAAATAAAAAACTTCATAGAACGACTAATAAGAAAATTAAAGAAAAGACTATGTAAAATCAACAACTTTACTATTACGTTGAGGTAATATTCCTTTCTCCTATTCTGTTGCTCCCTCTTTTCCTTCGGCAGACGCATTGCCCGTCTAGTTATTTTATATTTTCTTTGGAAGGGACGCATTTAGGCGACCCATTTGTTTTGGGACGGGACAACTACAACCCTACTATATATATAGGAAAGAAAGTCAATAACCTACAAAAAGGTCACCTTGTGGAAGTAATGGAGGATGCTGTGTGTTTTTCTATGAAAATAAGATATTATTCTAGAATGATATCTTTTTCAGGTGGATGATATCAAGGCCCTAATTCTTAGTGGATACGCTCAAGGTTCTACTAGAGACTGATCAAAATAATGAAAAATGAAGAAAAAATATAATTATTTCAATATTTATTTTTATGTACAAACTTTAGAAACAAATAATATAAAAAATATTGGATATTTGGAATTACGATCAACGAATAACATCATAAAATACCAAGTTTGTAATTTGGCAATTCATTACAAACGAGGAATCCAATATGTCATGGCTGTCATGGCACGCCCTTTGGGATCCTTGCTCTCGTCTAGGAGAAGAAACAAATCCTCGTCTTTTATCTTCTCCTTGATATTATCGATGACATGCTGACTCTCTTTTTCAATAATTTTGGTTATAACCCTTCGAGATGGAATAATTTTCTCCGTATGCTCCTCCATAAATTGAATGAATGCAGGATTTTCTATTTTAGTCACGGGTATGTTGCATGCAGCTAACATTCTGGCCAAACCAATGTTGAATGATGATTGACCTGAACAGTCCGTCGTTATATTGGATTTTTTTCTCTAAGAAGAAGTCTTTTTTGGTGTCTAGACGTTTTGACATGTTGGATTCGTCGTTTATAAAGAATTGCCAAATTACAAACTTGACATTTTAAGATGTTCTTCGTTTGTTCGTAATTCCAAATATCCAAGCCTCCATGTTCTTCAATCCACAAGGCAGGGTATTTGTTCGGCATAATGATGATATATTTGTTTGTCACGTACAACTATTATAAGTAACAATTGGAACTTCACAAAATTGTACTCAGATAAGGAAAAATAAAAAAAGATTCTTATTACGTACGTAAACAAACTCCTTAGCGACAAGGGTACCATACAAAAAAATCATAGCTTGTTTAGCTACGGCTTATTTCGCCCTTCTCTACTATCAACATCAAATACAATAGTATTGTTTTCAAAAGTATTTGAATCGACTTGATTATATTATAGATATACTATGATATGATATCTAAAAGAGTATGAAAAAAATAAAATAGAAATTGCCCAAGCTTCAACACAAAAAAAAAAAAAAGGAAAATACATAGTTATGTAAATTTTGAGACTAAATCCATGTGCTCATCCCTTCATAAAAGAAACATTTTAAACAATGTATGATAATTTTATCAGAGTTTTCAATCCTTGTAACTACAGCTCAAAACATCAAATTGGATGCTCAAAGTTTTACATTAGTGGTACTGACAAAAGCGAAGTTTAAGATTTGAAGTTTGCAAGCCCTGAAAAGTTGCGTCTTATGAAAGGAAGTGATCATACGTAAATGGATGTGTTAGATCGGTAAATACGTGCTTATTAAGTAATTGTCGTTCATTTCATTTCCTTGAATAAATAAAGATATAATGAAATGTTGTCAATATTATTCTAAAAGATAATATGACATAAGAAAGAAATCTTTAGGCTACTTTAATCCGTAAGGGGAACGTTACTAGAATATGGAGAAGGGAATGGATTGAAATTAATGGGTATATCAGTACTACTAGTTGAGGATTCTGCTACAGATCAATAAAGAAAAATGATAAACTAATAATTTCCCCTACCAATTGTATTAACTTTATCGTCCGATAGTTTAAACGTAAAATTATCATGAGTGTACTCGCCATGAACATCTTCCTTATTTAGTAATATATGATTTTCAATTTTCTTAGTTTATAATTCTTACTTTTTCTTGATACTTCTTAAGGTTTTTCTGTGTCCTATATTACTATAATGTCTAAAACGCTCCATTATAGTATGTAATATAGGACATAGAAAACCCTAATAAGTAAAAACAACCAATGGAAATTTATAATTTGGAAAATTATAAATCATGCATTGCTTTAAAAAGGACAGGTTTAATAACTACAAATATACAGGGTGATTCACTACAATTGAGACACACGTATTACGATGTATAATCTTTGTATTAAATTCTCATAAATATTGCTTAAATAAAATAATAGTATAAATATGTAATAAACAATATATTTTTATGAATTTTCCACGTATCCTCCTTTGGCCTTCAGTACAGCTTTGAAACTCCTAACGGTGGAGGCAACAAAGGCAGATATTTCTTCCTCAGATAAGGAGGCCCATGGCTGAAGCAGTTTCTTTTTTAGAATCTCCACTGATGGTCAGGACTTGCTTAACACCCTTCTCTCCAGAATGGACTATATTCCATAGTACATTGGGTTCAGATCTGGGGAGGATGGTGGCCACAAGTACTTGGGACAAAAGTCTGCAAACATATCATTACAGAAGCTTTGAACCAATTTGCTGGTGTGGGATGGATCCCCATCTTGCTGGAACACTAAAGGTGTCGTTGGATACCTCTTTGTACCCATGGGACTACCTCCTCGGAAAGAAGGTAAAAATAAACCGCTTGGTCGACCTTCACCCCCTCCTCGACGAAGATCAAAGGGGCCCTCTTCCCGTCCGACGTCACGCCCGCCCAGACCATGACGGAGGGTGGCTTCTGCCTTCTGAAGGCTGTCCTCAGCTCCACGGGGATGTCCTCCTTCTTCCACGTCAAAATCCGGTCATTTTGACTGTTGTGGGTGGCCTGGACCGTGAAAATTTTCTCATCTGTCCAGAGAACTGATGGCGACCTGTCTTTGGAGAGTTGTTGAATAATTTTCCTCCCACGGATAAGAGGCTTGTTCATTATGGCCTGGGACAGAATCTGAGGTGGCTTCTTCTTATAAGCGAGCATCCTCAGGTCCTTCCTGATCAATCTCCAAATGCTAGTGGTGCTCATGTACTCCTCTTTAGGCATCTGTCTCATGGATCAAGTTGGATTTGTCCTGAGTTTCTCCTGATCCTCTTCTTCCCAGGCAGTGTCCTCACAATTTTTTCCCGGACTGAACCTTCCTTGAACCCTGCCTAACTCCTTAAAGGCTTTTATGGTCCTGTAGACCGTTGCTCCGCTCACTGTGGCCTTTATAATCTTCATAATTTCAACCGTAGATTTTCCATTACGAAATGAGGCCAAAATCAAGTCACATTTATCCTGTTCAGAAGCAATTTTCTATTGGAAGCAGGGCTATCTCACACAACTTAATTTTATGAAAGTTATAGCTGATATATCCATCAACAACAACAAAATAAAAAATGGAGGGTATATTAAATTTGGGGAAACGTAGGAGTTACCAAAGTGAGAGTCTCAATTCTAGTGAATCACCCTGTATATTGATATTATTATATCTTGGAAATTATATTGCATTATTGTATTTTACTTTTTTTTAAAGCACTGACCTCGAACTTGGAATATGAATTTCTTTATCTTAATAAACATTTTTATAAAAATAGAATTTATCCAAGCAAACAATGTCTTTTTCCCATCCCTTTTTATTCTTTTATGTGTTTTATGTTATGAAACTTTATCGAAACTTCAAATTAACAGGTGCATTATGTGTTCAATTGATATCGGGAGATTTAAAAAATATAAAAGTAACGCAGATTTGGATCTTTTACCCTCGTTTAAAACGAAGTATTTTCAAACTATAACAAGGACAAAAACAAAGCTTTCATTCCGTCCACGTGACAAATATATTGGTTTGCAAATGCATTTTCAAGAAAACCAAAATAGATAAATAATGATAACTAACTCTTCTAATTACCGTTACCGAAAGACTGAAAATTTGCACTTGACAGTGGCATTCGGTAGATTTATCAACATTAAAAAAGATCGGTATCATTAGAAGATACATACTACCGGTAGTTTAAACGAACGTTTAAAAAACTTGGTCATTGACTCTAAATGTGTTATTTGACAACAATTTTTCAATAAGGACGATTACAACTTTCGGCGGAAAATACAGGGTCTTGCAGGTTAATCCGCACAAAGTTCAACTTCGTCCAGATCTATAAGGAGTGCAAGTAGATCAATTTGAAAATGTTGAATATTCAGGATATGCAGTTAGATTTTAATTTTTCTGATTTGGAGGACCATTGAATAAACTCAACGTTAATTTATAGCAGGCTTGTGAACGGAACGCAAAATTGAACGGCGTTCAGCTGAACGCACGTTCAATGAACGGAACGCACTTTTTTTGAACGCTGAACGCAAAAAAAATAGTTTTGCGTTCAGCGTTCAATTTTTTCCAAACATTTCAATGTAGTTTTGATTAAGTATTTTTTTCTGGGATATAAACAAGGGGAGAAATATTATAAGAAGAACTTATAAACTACTCTCCCAAGAACTCTCTATAGAACAGTAAAGCACTTTTTTTAAATTTTACCCCAAGTGACAAAAATTTACACACAATTGAATGACCTTTTTATTCATTCATTCTTATTACAAAATAAACAACTTATTTAGTATTTAGGTATGAAACTATTGTTGAAATCAAGGTAGTAAAAGTAAGGTAGAGCCATTTTAACCAATGAAGTAAAAAAAATACACCGCCACGCAACCTACCTCATGAGCATGACGTCACATATGGCAAAAGAGGTATATATTGTATAAGTAAAATATGTTAAATATAATCGAATTTAGCCTTTAATTAGATCATAGAAGAATTAATTATCACAATTCTATTAGAAAATGGAAAAATATTAAATTTTGTGAGTAATCATAATTTTTTATGATTTAAAGCTGCTGAAATTATCCAAAATATTTCATGAAAAAGCAAACTCTTCAATCATTATATGTTAAAGCACATAAAAAACAACGAAATTAATTATAACAAAATACTATTTATAATCATATATTATTACAAAGACATATTTAGAAAAAAGTATATAATTTATGAATTAATACAAAACAAAATATGGTTATAATCATATGTTTATAAATATTATTAGAAATACATATTAAGAAAAAAATATATAATTCAGTGAAGTGCAGACTACACATAAAGGATGATGCAGGCTGAAATGTCGAATCTCCTCTTTTGCATTCGATGGTCCAAGCTTTCTCTGTTTGATGTTGGTTGGAAACGAGTAGTACAATACATTGTGAGCATTGAGATCCAATGAAGGACAAACAGCAACTGCACACTGTCTTTTATTATTAATTGAAGCCATTTTTTGTAAGAGTACGATACACTAATGATAATTTGAGTAGAGATGTTATATACAGTAAAAGTTATTTGTCTATGTTTTCTGCCAGACGTGACGTCACACAAAAATATTTCGGAACCTAAGTTTATACATTATGAAATGGCGGGGGTTGGTTGAAATAAGTTGAAATTAAGTCTGACTACGGGATATTCATCTGGGCTGTGGACTCTGAATCATGGATTTGCTCATTTTGATGGACTGGGATTCGTGAACTCGATAACTTAAATATTAGGACTCGGATAGGAGGGTTCGAGAGTTAAAATCTTAGGAATCGGATACGAGGACAGTATTAATTTCGTCAGCTTTTTTCATTTCGTCATGGAGAATAAATGGCAGTCTACGAGCAAACAAAAATATATATTTACAAGGTACGCTTCCTAGTAATTAGCATAGTTTGGTAAACATTTTATACTCGCACTTCACAATTGTATATGGATGTTTGATGACTAGAGAAGGGCGAAATAAGCCGTAGCTAAACAGCTATGATTTTTTGTATGGTACCCTTGTCGCTAAGGAGTTTGTTTACGTACGTAATAAGAATCATTTTAATTTTCCTTATCTGAGTACAATTTTGTGAAGTTCCAATTGTTACTTATAATAGTTGTACGTGACAAACAAATATATCATCATTATGCCGAACAAAAACCCTGCCTTGTGGATTGAAGAACATGGAGGCTTGGATATTTGGAATTACGAACAAACGAAGAACATCTTAAAATGTCAAGTTTGTAATTTGGCAATTCTTTATAAACAACGAATCCAACATGTCAAAACGTCTAGACACCAAAAAAGACTTCTTCTTAGAGAAAAAAATTCCAATATAACGACGGACTGTTCAGGTCAATCATCATTCAACATTGGTTTGGCCAGAATGTTAGCTGCATGCAACATACCCGTGACTAAAATAGAAAATCCTGCATTCATTCAATTTATGGAGGAGCATACGGAGAAAATTATTCCATCTCGAAGGGTTATAACCAAAATTATTGGAAAAGAGAGTCAGCATGTCATCGATAATATCAAGGAGAAGATAAAAGACGAGGATTTGTTTCTTCTCCTAGACGAGAGCAAGGATCCCAAAGGGCGTGCCATGACAGCCGTGCTTATTGGTCCTCTGGATGGTCGTTTCGATAGCCGTCCCTACCTCATTAACGTCGTGGATATCAAAGAAGCGAACAGCAAAACTATTGTGACGACTGTTGTGGATAATCTTCAAAATGTCTTGGGAGAACATTTTAGTCCATCACGCTTTAAGCTACTGGTCACTGATGAAGCTGCGTATTGTGTTAAGGCTGCCAAGTCTCTGAAGACATCATTCCCAGAGATGATTCACGTCACTTGCTTGGCACATGGAATTCATCGTGTTGCAGAATTAGTTCGTTTTCAATTTCCCAATGTCAATGAGCTAATTTCGGAAGTTAAAAAGGTTTTCTGAAATCGCCAAAGAGGAAGAACAGCTTTTCTGCTTTATGCAAATTCCCCTCCCACCAGAGACTATCATCACTCGTTAGGGAACTTGGCTTAAAGCAGCATCTACTACGCCCATAACTTCAACAAAGTGAAAGAATATATTATGGAGCTTAAGGAAGATTCGGAGGCAATAAAGAATTCAAAGAAAATTTTTTGTCAACCAAATATTTTAGAAGACCTGAAGTTCATCGATTCAAATCTTCGATGCATCGATGCGACAATAACCAAATTAGAAGAAAGGATACCAATAATGATAGTGTATTTTTGATTGACAATTTAAAGAAAAAACTTACTATAGAACCCTACCAAGGAAAGCTGAAGACGATATTAGAAAAAAGTTCGGGATATATGGAGCTAAAGAACTTAGCGAAGATGGAAGGTTGAAGTCGAACTTTTTAAATGCTCCAATAGTTAATGTGGATTCCGAGCGAGTTTTTTAGTTTTATGAAGGACATCAATTTTCCTAAAAGGAACAAATTATCGGAGAAACATGTCAAGGACTACTTGCTAATACAGTGGAACTTCAGTTTTATTCAATAACCGTGAGTTTTTTAATTACTTATATGTATATTAAATTTTATTTATAATATCTAATCCTTAGCTCTTCACATGCTTCAACACCACACCAAACCTAATTCTGCAACTCGATGAATTTCATGTCCCAAGCAAGTGACGTGAATCAACTCTGGGAATAATGTCTTCAAATACTTGGCCTCCATCAGTGACCAGTAGCTTATAGCGTGATGGACTAAAATGTTCTCCCAAGACATTTTGAAGATTATCCACAACAGTCGTCACAATCGTTTTGCTGTTCGCTTCTTTGATATCCAAGACGTTAATGAGATAGGACGGCTATCGAAACGACCACCCAGAGGACCAATAAGCACGGCTGTCATTTTATTATTATTATTGACCTAGAATTGACAGAGGCAAATACTTACTGTTGTGTCCTCCGGCACAACCGGGAAGCCACCTTGAGGAGACCAAGGATCAGGGGCGTTCTGTAGTCTAAGCAAGCGATGCAATGCGAGAGGCCCCTAGCAGAGAGGGGGCCTCATCACTGTGACGAAAGGACCGTAACTTTCCTCCTTGCAGGAGGGCTCCAATATTATCAGTAACGCCACTGCCAAGGATCCTTCTGTAGAGAAAGAGGTGTTGCTCGTCCCGTCTGTCCACAATCACGTGACGGCAGGGAATCCATCGGGGAAAGGGAAATCCTGGAGGGGACTCCAGAGGTCTTCCAGGTTAATTAAAGAAGAGAATGACCAATGGATCCCCCACACGCGGAGGGAAGAAGGGTGTCCTACACACGATAAGTAAGGTCCAGGAGGGATGAGTAGCTCCATCCATGGTATATGTTTGTAGCAGCAAACTAATTACTTTATTTCCCGCCAGATGGCGCGGAGATAGTTTGCTCCTTACATAAAGGAATATACTTAATTACATCATTTATATGTATGCAAATTCAAATTAATTATGCTTCAGTTATTCCATGTAAGTGTAATGCTTAATTGCATGTAGTTTATAAGTATGTAACTCTCGTATGCATGTGTATTACTCTTATTAATAAACCTGGATTAGAAAGAGAGTGCATACACTTAGACCTATAACTGGGTTGTGATCATACGCTCTCATCCTCATTCTCCAGCGGTCTACTCTTATGTTAGTTGTATTATTACTACATCTACATGTTCTTTGAGGTGTGATTTTGGCTCTCGGGCATGCCCGTTGCCCAACATTTCATCCTCGTCGCCATTGTTATGGACTCCCATAGGGTAGAATAACTTCACGATACTTAATGACTCGATTCATAAGTAAGAAGGAAACATTAATTCTCTTTGTTTATTGATACTAAGTGAGTTTCCCTTCTTGTAGGTATGTTACACACGAAATTTAAAAAAGCATATTTCTTACCTTATTTGGATTAAACTGTTGAGAAATGGTCGATGGAAACGCTTTCGAGATAATCACGGATATTTGTTTGACGGATTGGGCGTAATTGTCTTTTTTCGTCTCGAAAAAAATCCTCCTTTTCTCTTTTGCGATGCACATTTATAAGTCAACTGATTCTACGTTCTGCTGGAGTACTCTTAATCAACCATATCTTCTCTCAATTAAATCACTAAACCCTCCTTTTTAAATTCTTGTCACGCAACCTCTTTTAGATATTTTTGAATATAAATCATATTTTTTAAATATTTTTTTTCATAATTAAAGTTCCCCATACACGTAATAAAGGGACAATTAAATTGACTACTGATTGGACTATAAAATTTGACTTTATTCAAGGTATAATAAAAAATAAATTTATTAAAACATATTCAGGTCTCCTAGGAAAGGAAGGAGAAGGATGATTTGGAACCCGAATATTGGGAGTTGAGTCTTTGAAATTGCACTTTTCATTACACTTTTTTTTAAACAGATCTTTCATAGACGGGTATCTCCGGTGTCTATATTTATCATGGATCCTTGATACTCTTTAATTTGGAGTTTTATATTATAGTCAGTATTTATAGCGTCGAATTTAGTGATGATATTTCTTCATGGGTTGTTGCAATACTGAATTTCCCGATTGCCATGTAAACATACATAATATGTCCAAATTGGATATCTTCTACTTGAGTTGGAAATGTGTCGAATTTATATTCTTTGAGCAACTCAATAACTTCTTTATCGAATAGTGAGGTTTTTCGATTTTTCTTATGGGGCATTTTTCAAACACAGTTATACGTTTTGGTTAGCTACAAACTTAACGAATGATTAAAGACACTAGTTTTGAAAATTGAATAATCCTTGTATAATAAAAATCTCTTCTAAACATTTGCGATTTTTTTTTGAAGGAATGTCTTCATGTAAAAATCAGTACAGAGAGTGCTCAAACTTAAATTTGTTAACAAAATATGTAAATATTAAATGAAGAATACTACAATTTAACCTTAAAAGTGGTATATAGAACTCCCAAACTTACATATTACCTTAATATGTAATTTCAACACATAATAATTTAGTGTTGAAATTATTAGTAACTATTCTTAAAGTATAATTTCTGTTAAAATCAATGTTAATGAGTTCAGGTTTTCTCAACCCCTTCCCTAAGGAGTAAAAATCATTGTAATATTCTAAGCCACTGGAACTATTTATTAAAAATTGATTCAGACATCTCAGTATAATATAAAAGAAAAAAATATTAAACTCAAATATTTATCTACTAATATATTTGGGCAATTTTTTTGGGACGTAATATTTTACTGTTTTATCTTTGCCTATTTTTCTGGACCAATTCTTACTGGTCCATTTTTCTTGGGCCATTTCTTCTTAGGTGGTAAATGTATCAGCTATTTCTACCTAATTTAATATATTTATCATATGTAATGTAAATTATAAAATAATGCATGATTAAGTAATTATGTTTTTTGCATATAAATTTGTTGAAAATTCGTTCTCCATTAAAGACTAGAGAGTTTAAACATATTGAAAAAGATAGTAAAATGATTAAATTTACAGTACAGACATGTTTAAAAAATGGTTGTCCATAGATAACAGAGTAATAAATAATACAAAAATAAAAGCAAAGAAGAAAAAAAATGAAAAAAATGAAAATCATCAAAATTTTTATTATACTATTTAGCTTTTAAGTAATTTATTAATATATATAATATTTTATCAAAAATTCGTCGAAATATATTTAAAACAGCCAACCGCAAATTAAATTTGAGTGAACACTCATAAACAACCGAGTAATAGCAAAGAAATTGTATGATGACGTCATTTTGATTTGTACATAATTATTTTCAAAGGCTAGTTAACTATGAAAAACGGGTGCTAAAGAGTTGAATTTAGTTGTTAAGAGTAGTAAAAAGATTAAATTTTATGGCCCAGGTAGAAAATTTGAGTGAACACTGATAAAAAACCGAGTAATAGCAAATAAATTGTGTGATGACGCCATTTTTGATTTGTGCATAGTTATTTTCAAAAGCCTTTTGAAAATAACTATGCACAAATCAAAAATGGCGTCATCACACAATTTATTTGCTATTACTCGGTTTTTTATCAGTGTTCACTCAAATTTTCTACCTGGGCCATAAAATTTAATCTTTTTACTACTCTTAACAACTAAATTCAACTCTTTAGCACCCGTTTTTCATAGTTAACTAGCCTTTTGAAAATAATTATGTACAAATCAAAATGACGTCATCATACAATTTCTTTGCTATTACTCGGTTGTTTATGAGTGTTCACTCAAATTAATTGCGGTTGGCTGTTTTAAATATATTTCGACGAATTTTTGATAAATATATTATATATTAATAAATTACTTAAAAGCTAAATAGTATAATAAAAATTTTGATGATTTTCATTTTTTTCATTTTTTTTCTTCTTTGCTTTTATTTTTGTATTATTTATTACTCTGTTATCTATGGACAACCATTTTTTAAACATGTCTGTACTGTAAATTATGAAAAACGGGTGCTAAAGAGTTGAAATGAATTGCAAAGGTAGTAAAAAGATTAAATTTATGGCCCAGGTAGAAATTGGCGTAGACAATAAGAAAGAACAGAATAATTTTATTTTTTGAAGAAAAAAACCCATGAATCGTCGAGAAATCTTCAACAGCCAACCGGAAATTCAATTTTTTTTTACTTCGGGAGAAAAACAAAAGGTGGCAGCACCTTCGTTTTAACATACCTACTTCTTGTGTATGTAAATGACAAGGAATACTAGAAACTAACTGGAAAGGAAAGGGAAAATTGTAGCTTCCAACTTAAGGCTATGATAGCAATAAATTAAAAGTTTTATACGTATTTTCTTAACTAATTGAGTCATTTTAACTTCAATAATTCATAATTCAACGATCAAACAAGTAGCTATTATATTTAACAAAAATTAATAACGAGTGTGATACATATTTTAATACTTTTTATTTATCAACAATAGTTTCCACAATAGTAAATATAATATTATTTAGATACGATACTTAGTTTAACAGTTACAAACAAGTAATTCAAGATTATAAGTTTACATTGTAAAATAGACTGTAATTAAGAATTATTTCTTTTCAAATTACATTTCATATCTGACGATCTTTGATTCTCTGAAACTACACTGCCTCATTAAACTTATAGTTTTGGAAGTGCCATGAGTTTCAAATCGGAGGATCTTGACGACGTTACAGCGGGGCTGAGGGCGGCTCCGGTTCGGCTTGAGGTTGAGCCAGACTATTTTCATCCACGGAAAGATAAGATTCCGCCACAGCGACCCCGATAGTATTTGCCTCTTCCGCCCCTATTACAATATGAATCATTTATAAGACATATAGGTGATATTAAATTTAACGTCATAGCGTAACTCTATCCTGTTTTATCACTACCTTAACATTATTTAATTAAAAACAGATGATGCAATTTGCATTTCATTACAAAAAAACAAAGTCAAAAACAGAATATAAGCTACGTATAGCTACGATACTATTAAAATTGGACACAATACACTCAACATATTTAATGTTTAGTTAATACTTATTTACTGTCTTGATATTGTAATAAAGTAAAAATCTATATTATTATAGTTATGATTAATATTATATATATATCTTTTAAATCATTCATATTTTAAATTGCTTTATAATAAAAATGGTACTTTTATTTAGATGAATAATTAGAAACTCTTATAAAAAATAGTTAGAAACTCTTACTTTGACTTGGACATCCATCCACCAATAGACTCGATGCTCGAGCTAAAATACGGAAAATCCCCAGTCTTCTTCGCTATTTAGAAACGCAGCGTATTCCTTATCCTCCAAATAACTCAACCGTTGGTTCAAAAAACTCTGGTAAATTGGGATAAGTTCTTCCTCGTAGCTCTTGTATCAAAGCTCCTTCATATGAACAATGTCCATTATTTCACCCTTGGAGCAAGGCAGCTTAATAGCCATTTAACGGTAGCAGTCCACGGGAAGGGCAGCATAGCAGTTTTGGATGGGCTTCTCTGGTTGGACCTCATAGGCCAAATTCTGTCTGTTGAAGGAGGAGAGAAACCATTTTAGAGACTTCATTTTTAGATGATGTAGAATATGCGTTCGGACGCGGGCCGTCGCAGTGGCCGTTAGTGCAATAAAAGGGACTTGGGGGAAATCCCTTTGGAGCTTATCAAGAAACTAGTAGTCCGGGTGAAGGTCGTGTCCCCACTGAGACACATAGTTGGCCCCATCAATAACGAATCGCTTGAGGGGATTCCGCAAATAAAGGCTTCAAAAGACTGTATTGAGCTTCTGAGAGGCAGATACCTTCTCGGGAGTCATGTAGAGAAGTGTGATTTTGGGTGTGAGGAGACATAACTTTTCGTATGTTTTCCGCTGCCGGCCATAGTCGTCCCCGATAAGATGATCTGCAGGGATTCCCAGATCGTCGAGCTTTGTGAATTTATCATATATGAGGGATGCCAGGAGGGATAGGACTACAGTGACTCCGCCTTGGACCGCAGTTGGTAACTGATAGCAGCGACTCTTTCCGCCTCCGTGGGCATAAAAGCAGATGTGGCATTGTTCAAGAGGGCCGCATTAATGGCTGACAGATGATTGGGGCGAAAGCTGTGGATATCAATGACTTTTGAGCTTCACAAAGAGATCGTCCGAGAAAGAGTAGTCCCTCTTTGGCATATTATTATATCCCTGTTTAAAACAGAAGCAGAGCACTTTGAAACACAGAATATAAAGAACTTAAAATAACACTACACAACCACGTTTTTTGAAATAAATATTACGACTGATAATGATGGCCTTTAGGTGTGCATAAAGGGCGTGCCCGTTTATGACGTCATCCTTCCAGTTAGCTTCTAGTATTCCTTGGTAAATGATGACTGATTGATGACGTTTTACGCAGGGAAAGAACAGGAGCAACTGAATATATTTTTTAGACTAGATTTTGAACTATTTCGCCCTTCTCTATTGATGACTATAGATGATAATTTATTATTTTGGCTTCTCCTGGATATAGCAGATATATATATTTTTAAGGCGCCATGATGGTCGCGAATGTCTCAACTTTTAACTACCTTGGTCTCAACCAAAGTACTCTGAGGAATGCAAGATCAATTCTTTGCACATTCCCATAGGCCAAGCGACCTAGAAACTTGTTGTTGTTGCTTTAAAAAAAGATAATTTGACGCCATTGATCAGACAAAAATTATCCTTACAACAGTTGCAGTTAATATTTTGCGTTTGGTTTTGTTCCTTGCATAAATTTTATGTTAATAATTGATATTGAGATTAAGTTATTTTCTAATGACGAAGACGATATTAACTTCAATTTAATGTAGTAAATGTAAATTCGTGGGTATATAATATTAAATGTGTTTTATATTGCAAAGATGATTAAAAATACATCTCTCTAAAATAAGATGCATTCATATAATGTTGTTTTACAATATTAATTGTATTATATAGCTTTGATCTCGTATTTGTCTTGATTATTACACCTTAAATATGATTATAATTTAAAATGTAATGTATCCATTACGGAAGAAAGTAGAGATCCAGTTACTCATACATCGAAGGTTTAAAATACTATTTTGCAGATTCTTAATATCGAACTCGGACTCCGTTATTCGAAAATAAGCGAGTCTGGTCATCGCGACACTTTTTCAAATATATTTGATCTGAAGTTGTTTTTAATAACATTGAAAATAGTTAAGTTTCTTTCATGCGGACTGGCGTGTTAGTCTTTTATATATGGAAAACTATTAGAGGATATTTTCTCAAATCACCTATGTTTACAAATTTAGGTTGTTGTGATGACGTCTCACACAGGCTGCCAACTGCATTCTGGAAGAGTATTAATATAGCCAACCTATAAAGAAAAGGAAAATAAGAGAGAAAGAAGAGGAAAGAGTGATTGACGTCACAAATCAACTATCGAACGTTATCCCCATTGTTGTTCATTTCTCCGAGCCCCTTTTAACTTTGAGCATTGTTCTTATTTCATTAACTTATACATCAATAAAGGATTGAGTTATGTATATTTAAATAATCTCATAATAGAAATATTTTAATATAGGAATAAATTATTCCTATATTAAAATATATGAACGGAACGCAAAATTGAACGGCGTTCAGCTGAACGCACGTTCAATGAACGGAACGCAACTTTTTTTTGAACGCTGAACGTTGAACGCAAAAAAAAAAAGAGTTTTGCGTTCAGCGTTCAATTTTTCCCAACTTTTCTTTGACTTGTTTTGGAATTCTTAATAAAAAAAAAGTCATCACTACGCAGTATTTTTGGAAATTCTTTTAAAAAAAAACGTCATCACTACGCAGTACTTTTTTTGGGAATTTCTTGTCAAAAAAAAAAACCGTCATTACTACGCAGTACTTTGAACGGAACGCTAATTTTTTTTGAACGCTGAACGCAAAAAAAGCTGAACGCTCGCAAGAATGGGAATAATAAGTTTATTATAGGTAAAAATAGGGATAACGTTCGATAGTGATTTGTGACGTCAATCACTCTTTCCTCTTCTTTCTCTCTTTCTTTTCCTTTTCTTTAATAGGTTGGCTATATTAATACTCTTCCAGGAATCCAGTTGGCAGCCTGTTTGAGACGTCATCACAACAACCTAAATTTGTAAACATAGGTGATTTGAGAAAATATCCCCACTTTTAATATAATGATTATTTGTTACGGGTCAGGAAAAATGTATACAAGTTGGGGTTTGATCAGGAGTTCCCAACCTTTTTTCTTTGGTGACCCCCTATAGAAAAATTTCCAGTCTGGCGACCCTCTTATGTAGTGAATATAGACGTTCTGCGGACCCCAGGTTGGGAACCCCTGGGTTAGATCCAGTCAACAAATTTATATCATTTGAAAGTCGATTCTGGCTCATTTTTATTATAAAACCCCTAAAAAGTACTTCCATTTTTCAAATTACACATTGTTATTTTTTAAATATTTGAACGCTGAACGCTGAACGGAACGCTGAATGCAAAAAAGCTGAACGCTCACAAGCCTGATTTATAGTCATTGAGCTAAGTTATATTTTGTGATTTGAATCACACTTTTTATATTATCTCCTTCCTTCTTTTATGTTGAGAGCTCACAGATCAGCTGAGCCTTTAAGAATCATAACAAACGTCATCATCATAATATTATCATTGATACAGTCCTCATGAAACCTCTTGGTCTCTATAAGTTCCTGTTTCGAGAGACGAAAAAAGCTTCCAAAGAACAGCCAGGCCTACTACCAACAGAGCATCCGCAACGGTTTCCATCAGTACGGGGATGAGACAGATCCCGAGAGGATCCAACTCCTTATAACTCGTGCCCTGGAAGACGCAGATTGGATCCTTAAAAAATACGGCGCAAAGTCCTAAGAGAAATGTCTGCCCCCAAAACCCTCTATAAAAGACTCCTTCGACTCGGAGCCTCCTGGATTGCTCAAAACCATCCCTCCCAGACAAGCATTGAGCGGAAATACATCATTGAAGAGACTCGCAATCTCTTTCGAGCAAATAAAAACCTTACGGATAAGGAGGAGATTCGTAAATGTGTCCTTGAGGCGGAGGCCCGTCTCACCATGGCGGAGCACTATAAAAATCCATATCCGCGCCCTGTGAATCTCCCAAGGGAATTTATTCCAAAAAACAAGGGAAGGCACAAGGAAAGGCCATGCAAAGGAAAAGCCAGGCCTCGAGGCCTGTCTACGTCAAGTCCTGGAGTAGTAATAACGAGTCTGTCTCATAAGTTTAATAATAATATATGCTGTTACATAAATCATTAAAAACAATATAGAAATAAGTAGTCATTTATATATACTAATTAAACATTATGATTGATCTTGAATGTATTAGCCCTTGTGCAGTGTTCATATTTTTGTTGTTCAGTCAGGGTTCGTGGCTCTGGGATACCTGGTCTCCTTGTAAGCTGTCAAATATACTCAAATAAACAATTTCATGTTAAAACACTCACTAGGTATGGACTTCATTCTAATGTCAAGACTTATTAACCGCAGTTATGGATAGTATGTACTCTCTAGCTTCTTAGATCCACTAATGAATAGATAGGCCGCTCATTTTTCTTTTGATATACATATGAAAAGGTTCCCAAATAGCTGAATACCACGCCATATTTGCAATCAAATAAATCAGATATAGAAATAAGATGCTTTATATATGAAATATGTGTTTTATTTACATTTTAACTAATGTCAGCATAATTAAGTTTAATACATATCTTTAGAATTGTCTACATTAAATCCCTGACGTAAAAAATGCGTCAGAGGCTTTGGCAAATGTATTTTTTTCTTTAGTTATACCATTTTAGTCACTATCATAATGTGATATATATTTTCTATAAAGTTACCTTTAGAGAAAAACAATCTTTTTAAGACCAAATTATTTTTAACGACAATAACAATCTATACTGTATATGACGTCAAATAATAAGATTCATACAATGGCATTGATAACCCAGGATTCCTTCAGAGCAGACTTCAATCGCAAAATTATTTCGAAGAATAGCCAAAAATAATTTAAAAAAGCATAAAAGTGCAAAATGGATGTTGTGTCCAACCGGACATCATAGGACAAAAAGTGAGTCGTCTTATAAAGGCAAATACGAGGGAGGGGGCCCCGGGCCTTTTTAAACATTTCATAAGGGGATTGCAGCTTTAAAAGGTTGAGAATCACTGCTTTAGAGGAATCATAATTATATGAAGTGCATATATGGTGGCTTATTATAAAAAACAGCAAGAGATTACGTTTTAAAAGCATTTTATCCTATTGATTCGTGAAACTGACTTAATGTCCCCCCCCCCCCGTATTCAAGGATTATTAAAACTTTTCCATATTTTATGGAGAGAAAAAAGATCACACACTCCTTCTACGATCTCATTTAGTATTATTTACTATAATTAAATTTTTAGCTTGTTTGATGATTATGAAATTGTCATCCGTGGCGGTGTTGTCATCATTAGTATATAACAGGAAACGACCGGGACACTTTTTTTAAATATATTTTCCCTTCGTCATTCTGAAAGTGATGACGTTTTTTTCTTAGATAATTATTCTTCCTATCATTTTTTAAATTTAAAAAAATTCTAAAAGAAAATGACGTTTTTTTAAAAATATTGTTTAAAATTTTAGAAAGTATTCCCTTATAAAAAGTCGTCACTTCAGAATGACGAACGAACGAAAATATTAACGTCCTGGTGATTTTTAGACACCGGGCCGGGACGTTCAAAAACAGCTTGGACCCGTGCTGGGTACCCGGTCGTTTCCTGATATATATATATATGTTTATAATTAAATACCACCGACCTGTATAATATCCTGATGCAAAAGTTACTCTCTATAAAAGAAGGAAGCAACGGATGGTTGCAATCTTAGGTAGCTTTTAAGACGAAATATATATTTTAAAGTCCATATAACAACAAAGAGATGGGATGAATATTTGTTATCCATTAATCTTTCAGTCTAAATACCAAGTACAATATAAATATTTATATTCTCCTTGCTAAATACCAGGTCTTCAGAAGAAATGACATGACCAATGGTGTCATTTTAAGGGATCTTTTTATGAAACATTAAAGATGGTGGCATCGCGAGAAATTTTATGCAGGATTTCCTTTTGCGTATTCCCAAAACTAAACTGCTTCACCCTTGGGGCAGCAATTGTCATTCACAAAACGCATGCAAAGCACTATTTAAGTTAAGTGTATTTTTTCTTCTCTGTAATTATATAGGTCGGTGTTCAATACACACGATGATAACAGTCAGTCAATCAACCTTCCTCCAGTTCTTAATATAATCCCGAAATTAACATTTTTAATATATCAAATGCCCCTTCCATTCTTTATTGAACTATCAAAGTAATAATAATATTATTAATATATAAAATACAAAAAGAAAATAAATATACAGAATAATATCAAAATGCATTTAGGGAAGCCTTTAAAAGCCTTCAAGTATTTCGGAATGTAAGCTGTCAAGGAAGAGCATTTTTCATTGATTAAAAGATAACAAAAAAAAATAATAATAATTATACAATCAAAAGAAAAACAAAATTAATATATATTTAAAGCAAGAAAAAGAAACTTTTTCAGAGGGGGGATTGGCTAAAAACTCATTTTAACAAATTGTAATAATAATAATTAATATAATTATCAATAAAAAAACATACAAACATAATAATATATATAAAACAAGGTATGAAGCAAAATAACTTTGACGTCATCTGCCACTCATGATTGAACAAATACCTAAGATTGGAGGGTGCTTTTTGAGCAGTGTTTTAAGGTCACTGTATTGATTATTATAGTTATGCGCGATTGACAGAGTGAACTTATATTTGGAAATAAAATATTGACATCTTCACATGATGATCTGTGGCTTTGTCACGGAGCTTGATATGGATTGTGGGGAAGGACCTTTCCTCCGTTGATGTAAATCTCGTCTTCCACAACTACGTCTTCTGCCAGGACGGATACGTTCTCCATACGGACCTGCGAAAAGACAAATAGGATATGGGTCAACAATTATATATATATATTTCTTTTTAAATAATGCAATATCCGTCTTAAATAAGGGTTTAAAAAAATCAAAAATTGATATATAGTCTTAAAAGAAAAATGAGTAACCGCTGGTATATAATACATCATCAAAATTTAACAAAAACTTTGGTCAAAACTAAAGACCTGATAAATAAATTGTGGTTAACACAGTAGATGATGCTTTAAAAAAGGAAGAAACAAATGTTTTCATTACGGCAAATATTTATAGAGAGACGGAGGATGAGAGAGTGTGTTTTCTTGCATTCATTAGAAACCTCAACCCATTTTTTATATTGACTGCCCAACTATAAAGAGCCTTTGGGAAACAATGATAGAAGTTTTGTATTTTAGATTGAATATAATTTTTTTAGAGCGAAAAAAGACATTTATTTTATTGACACAGGCCCGAGTAAAGAGATAGACAATCCGATTGTTTCAAGGATATAAAGAGTTTTATATATGTTTATATCAACTAAAACACCCCGTTAATTTTAGCCAATTTGTTATCAAATCCGTTAAATAATTTGTTTGAAAATGTGATTACGTAGTTCTGATATTTCATACGATGAATAATAAATCATTTTTTGTTAAAAGATAAAAAAATAATATTTAATCATAGAAGTTGAATGACTCTAAAAAATAGTTCCAATCTATTCAGCTGACTAGAAAATAATAGTTTTTCATTCTAACCTGTTTAGCACATACACTTACTTAAGAATGATGTACTGCTCAATGTCGGTGACATAATTTGACAAAAAGTATATAATAATAAAATAATATAAATACTAAGTATCACAACGATAATGTAGCGGATTGACTTGCTTAGTAACAGCAAGTCTACCTACCACTTCTTAATCTCTCACCTCAGCAGGTTCTCAATCTTAAGTGCTCTTGCCTGCGGGTATATAAGCTGCAGGCAGGAGATCAATAAACACACTCTAACTCAACATCTTCTTGAGTCGTCATTTCTCCTCCTCCTTCGCGCTACAATAACATATTTTTGAAGAGGTCGCAAAAATATAATGTATAGTATTATTATTTTCAAGATATACTTCGTTGCTTTAACAAATATCTAAAACAAATTACTAAACATTAATACACGTAGAATATTTATGTTCCAAGGAGAGCTTAAACTGTACATAAAAAAACCACTTTTACAAAAACTATCAACAATCCTTGTAAAATCATTGGGGAGTAATGTCTTAATTACTTCTTAATCTATAAATTGTAGAGGTATTCAGTATTCGGGTTAGCCTGCCAGGTGGGGCATAAAAGGGTTACTTATAACTTAATGAAGTTTACAACTATCTATACTCGTATCGTATAATTTTATCAACTATATGGTAAATATCCATGAATGGGGCTTTATAGTATATAATTTCATTCTCTTTAAATATATTATTCATTGGCGTACCACTTAACTCGGTGTTAAATATCAAATAATACATTAATGGTGCTGAGACTACCTCAGACTATTTCTCTGAATAACTTTTATCTCTACGTGCCTTTCATTACATTTATAAAACGTAAAACTGAGCGTTTGTTATAAGCAAATTTTATCTGAAAGGCAATATAATCATCCTTTGAATCAATTAATTGATATAAAAGGATCCACAAAAAAAAATAATAATTTACTTTGCTTTTAACATTTACATAGAGAAAAACCAAGAAATTAGTCGTAGATGAGTAAAACGCGCTGCTTCTTGGAAATTAATTTTTCGTGGTCAATTTTGTTCTTCAGCTAGCGAGAGGCTTACTTTATTTCTCTGTCCCCTCTTCTTTCAACCAATCACGTTTCAAAAAACACCATCTATCTGTCGACATATGAGATAGATCGGTGATCTAATAATCCATTGTTGATTTAAAAAAAAATAATGAGCTTTGTTTTATAATAACTTCCCTCTTATATATGTATATCTTACGATCTTACCCATTTCCCAACAGTGCACTTCCATCCAATAATACAGCACTCAAGCCATGAGTGGGATCGGATCTTGGAGCCCTTAAGAAGCGTGGAGCGTCGGATCCGAACTCCGTCCTCAATTACTACATGTGGCCCAATCACTACATCCGGGCCAATGATGCAGTCGGAGCCTATCTTTGCGGAAGGGTCAATTAACACACTGCCCACGAGGCTCGTTGAGGCGCTAAGGGATGGACTTGGCTCAAGGCGGGGATCGGACTTTTCCTTGAGGGATCCAAGGTAGAGAACCATGCCTTCCAGGAAGTCCCGAGGCTGGCCCACGTCCATCCAAAGCCGTCCAACTCCATGCAATGAAGCTGTCCATCCTTGGCCATAAATGGAAAAACCTCTTTTTCGATACTCGTTGGCTTGATCTAGAAAAAGAAATAGACAAAAATAAGTATTTCTTTTTCTTTAAAGATTATATATTAGAGTCAATTTGATTCGGGTTTGAATAAAATGTGGTCGATTTAATCAAGGTGTATATAGAGCACAATGTATGTTTATTTCAAGTATAAATTGAAACGTTCTAAATCTTATTATCCTTATTTGTGAATAAATTTTGAATAACATAAAGAGGAAGAATAATAGTACATAATACTATTCCCGCTTGCCGGTGTGACGTCATTTAAACTTCCCGGCAAGTGAAAAGTCAGTTCTTTAGGCAATTGTTTGCTTATTAAACTTATTCAATTATACAGTTCTAGAAGCTTTTTCTTATACGGTGATACATAATAAATGAATGCCAAAGAAGTTCCATTACGTATAAAAATAAATATTTCAAAACCTATGCTATTTACTATTGCGGCTTTTTCAAAATGCTAATTTTACCTTTTGCCATATATATCTCTCACCAACCTATAACATAAATGAATAATCAACAAAAAAATCACTCTACTTAAGAGCTTTTTGATGACGTCTTTGAATTTAAAATGGCTATTCCACTTGATCAAGCAATCTACTAGATTTGGGAATATATTAAAAAAACACTGCAAATAATGTTATATTTCAACATAAGTTAGTCCCTTAAAATGACGTCACTGAGTATATATATTGCCATTTATCCATTTGCCTATTCCTGAATACTTAAAGAGTTCAAGGGATATTGAAAATGCCTTTTTACTTCACCAAAAGCCCACATAATATCTGCTACTACAGAATATTATACCGTCTTTTGTTTAAATCACTAAATATGTACCTTCAACAATTACTTTAATAGTCATAACTGAAGTGTATCGATTAGTTGATTACCATTTAAAAAGGTATCTTCAATATATATATATATACGGAACCGTTCTTCTGTGCTTTGTGAGCCAAATGAACATTCTCATGCAGTCATTACATCGTCATCTATAGTCGCCAAAGTTATGAGGTTCTACGGAGTTGAATTAAATTAGACGAAAAAAATATAATATATATATATATATATATAAGAGAAAACGAGGTAGTGTTAGTTACTTAGTGTTCATTATAATTAATAGTGAAAGAGATCTAAGTAAGGAGGTAGTAATATTATATATATGCATATATATTCCGCGATATTGCGCGCTCATTCATTAACTTTGTATATCAGTGATCAGTAATAAAGGGTGTAAGACTTAGAACTCCAAACTGTGAGGAACTGAGTACAAAGGATACCACCACGGCAGTTCTCGCTAGCTAACTCATCAATAAACATATTTTTAGTTGACTACTCATTCTTTCGTTTTTAAAGTCTTATCGTCAGAGTAATAATTATACAAATCAGATATGATGTTATAAAATAATTACTTATTTTTTATGCGAGTGTGAGGAGTTGCTTTAATTAATTATTAATAATGTGTAATTTTGGATAAATGACATGAGAAAAGGACACGTACTGTTCTTAAGGATGTTAGGATTTGTAATCTGAGTTGATGCTCACACATTAAAAGCAACGAGTGAAGTGATGCTCCGCTTCATAATATCAAATACTTTTTATTATTCAACCCCCTATTTTTCAGCCAATCACGTTGTAGAAAAAAGTCCCATAGTATTACTTTTAGTTTTAAAGGTTAAATTATATATTTGGAGGTCGGTTTATGCCCCCAGATATATATCAGAACACAACATCTTGCACACATCAGTAAGGACATCTAATAATAACAACAACTTACCTGTATTCTTTTAAGAATGTCTGGAGAAATATATATAGTCCTGCGTTGATTTTATTGGAGACAAACTCCGAGGGTTTCCTCCACGAATCGCTCAATTTTACCGTCGGACTTATCGTATACAACCACACCATATTTGCTGGGTTCGTCCACTTTTGTCACCTGAAAGCGTCATATAGTATTCTTATTAGTAACAATAATAAACGCATATAGAAAAAATAACTTAGTAGAAGTGCCTTAAGCCTCAATATTGAGGGTATAGGTTCGAATCCATAGAAAGTAAGATCTAATTTATCAACCCTGTGAAAATATCATAGGTTGACTCTCTTTTATAAGACCATAATGCTTTTCTGTATGCACTTTCATTTAATAATAATCAATTGTATTATTTTGACAAGAAAAAATAATATTTTAATTTTAGATATGAAAAACATAACATCTTTAAAAAATACATTTAATAAGAGTATTCGTCTAACAATAAATGCTCAAAACCTTATGCCTATTTGCTATAATAATAAATCGGCATTTTGGGCATGGTCTATTGGACCATGTTGGAAAGAAATATAGTTAATCTTCTATTAACCTTCTATTGAACGCGATTGAAAAGACTATAGCTAATTAATTATCAGTTTGTTTTAAGAACAAGATAATTGAATAGACAAATAAACAACCAGGAGAAAAAGAAGGAAGAAGAGGAGAAACAAATTTACCAACTTATTTTTATATCAAAATTATAAAGGCTTAGAATAGGGTTTTATTAAGTATCATAAGCCAGTTGGAGTTCTCGAAATTATAAAGGCTTAGAATAAGGATTTTATATATAAGTATTTGAAAGCAAGTTGGAGTTTGAAATAATAATACAAAACATGTGAAAATCCAACGTTTTCCAAGAAATATTACTTAACTACTTAAATATGTAAAGTATTATGTTGGCATCAACAAAAAGCTTCATTCAAATTAAGACTAGAGCCCTCAACAACTATAATTCTTATTCCAAGTATGCAAAAAAAATGTGCTTACGTGTCACAAAAAGCGTTTTCAATTGAAGAGAGAGAGAGAGAAAAAAACTCGTAGGGCATTCGACTATAAGGAATCAATTAAGTTGCTTTAATTCAACATCATTGCCCTCTTTGAGAGTAATCAAATGATCCTTAATATATGAACGAATAAGTAAAAATATCTGATAAGTATTTATGAGTACATATCACTTTATATTAGTTTGCTCCTATCAATGCCTAAAATGGGATCTCGAGTGTTGATGGTTCCTAAATAAGGCGATGAACTGATGTTAGTCCAACATCAAAATGTGACCAAAATATTAAGGGCCAAAAAATGTTTGTTTCTCTCCAAGTTTATTTATTTCATGTTTTTTTGTATTGCATTACTACAATCCTGCAAACAAAGGATTCATTTAAGCTTTAGAAATTATTATGATTATTTTTAATACATATTTTATCGGTTAGCAAATACAAGAAGGATTTAAATATCCTCCATGTTTATTAAATATTAGTATATTTTAGTTGATTTTTATTTCATTCCCCGTTCCCAAACCAGATACATCATCCCAGCAAATACTTACGACAATGGTTCCTTCCTTTCCATGTTTTTTGTGAAACTCAATCATTTTCTTAATGGGAAATCACAGATGACATCACTGTTGGTACAAAAAATGGATTGATCTCCTTCCAGTAGCTCTCTGGAGAGCGCCAGGGGTCCGCGTTGCCCAAGGTTTCTTTCGTGGGAAAAAGTGATTTTGATCCCTAAGCGTTGGATTCTTCCACCATTTCCTCTTCAAGAGTCTGTGGCATGGTAACTGACGCAAGGATACCTGGAGCGAATAAGGAATATTTTAATAAAATATTTATCTAATTACATGAAATATTTTTTTCGAATAAATATTTAATACATTTATTTGAAAAACATAATTTAATTATTTTGTTTGAATTCCTATTTTATTTTTTTAACATGTTTTATTAACATGATACTTTTATTTGAATAAATATTTGATTTTACTTTTTTATATCGATTTTTTCCTTTTTTACAAAAAAATACTTTTACTGTCCTTTTGAAGAATATATTGAATTTTATTCAATCAAATAAAATTAGGTCCCATTTTATTTCATTTATTCATTATGGAAGTCTGTATGTTTGATTTAAATAAATATTTTGGTCAAGAAATAGTCTTTTTTGTTACTTAAAAGTCCAACTAAATAGCTTTTTTTGTGGCAAGAATATAAGATAAATTATAACTTATGAAGAAACAAGATATGGATTGTTTAAATCATTTACATATGAAGAATAAATTGCATTGAAGTTAATATTTTACAAGAAACGAATCTCAATTGCCTAAGTTAATTTTCCAAATATAATTATGTATAAGTCTTAATATAAAAATTACCCCCAAAAAATGAAGCAACTGAATCTTTTGATCAGGAAGTTTGTAATCTATTTAGCTAAAAATATTAGTAAGCAGAAAATGTCTCATATCTAGTTTGTATGCAATCAATTTTTTTTTTTTCACGGCTCCAAAAAAAATATAACATGTATAAAAGAAAACGATGCTAATGCGTACATTTTTACATAAATAAGTCATTCTAGCTTAGATTTTTTAGCAACGTAATGGAACAAAAAAACAAGCAATAAAAAAGTCATGAGATACACTCAACACAAATCTCAAACCTGATACAGATAATTAACAAATCATAACAAACCGTAATTACACAAAATTAATCAATAAGAGTTCTTGGAAAATTTCAGTATTCTCTTGATTGTCCTTCCTATGGCAGAGTGGGATGAAGGATTAAAATTTCACCTCCCTCGCCGCTGACGTCCATGTGGAATCCAAAAGTGAGGGAATCTTTAAGTTCAGAGCAGTTACCTTGCTGCACAGAGATCATGATGGATCTCAAATCAGAGGCTTTGATGGGAACATTTTGGTATTCACCGTCGCGATGATACTTTTAGCGTTTAGAAGGGAGTTTTAATTGCTTTTCGACCTAATCTGACTTTATCACCTTTGCCAGAACCAAACAGTACCATAGCTTGCAATATCTGACCGCACATTTTTTTTCTAGGCCCCTGATATTGAGGGCTACAAATTTCTTTACTATGTTGACTGCCTGACAGTCAACAAAAGCATGCAAAGTTGTATTGAACAAAAGCCCCCAATCTTTGCAAGGTCGATCAATCTTGTGAGGCCTGAAAAATTTGAAATTGCGCTGTAAATGTTTGCATCTTTGATCCCACGCAGTGACCCAAAAAATCAATTTTATTTTATGCATTTATATTTTAAAAAAAATCCAAGCTAGACTTTTTGGCATATAATATAAATATTTTACGAATGAAAAATTTTTTTTACTGTCTCATCTTCACATTAATACTAATTTCTTTGAAATGAAGAAAAATGATTTGTTTGCATATAAGTAACTGCGTCATATGCAACTAGAATCACAAGATGCGATAGCCCACTGCAATTATGGTCGACTCGGAGATACTTTATTATAATCCTGGCTCTTATAAAAGCAAACAAAAAGAATGATAATGAAATATAATGAATAGTTTTTTTAAATGACTTATTTCCGGTGGGCGCTTTGTATACATTTTGGACTGCTAATTTATTTTTTATAACTGGTAATTGCTCTCAATTATTATGTATTCCCATCATTGTGGGTTTTTAGAGAGGATATTTACTTGTGCTTCAACAAATATCCTTCATGATATATATATATATATATTAGGGCTGTTCTTATTTTTCAAATGTTTGAAATGTTAGCAACATTGTGGATTTTCTGTTTCTTGGTGATAAAAGAAAACGACATACAAAGTTTGAACAAAATCGGTCAACATTACGAGGTCACGCAACGAGGTCAAAGTTTTAAAATTTTAGTAAAATATAGTTTTCCACAAATTTCTTGAAAATTGTGGGCGTTACAGACTTCAATAATAATTATTAATTTAAAGGAAATTAATTTACTACCAGACGTATTTTTGATGTTTTTTTTTACAAAAACAAAGAAAAATGGAGTGTTTAATGTTAGCATATTTCATAGCTTTTTGTATCAATTAACTTCACTTCTTTTTAAAATTATTTTCTAAAAAAAACCGTCGTCACTTCAGAATGTCGTAGGAACGAAAATATATATTAAGTCCCGATCCGGTTTTGGCCCGGGCCGGCTTGAAAAATTAAAGTCCGGGCCCGGGTCCCGGCGAAAAAAGGTGTCCCGGTCGTTTCCTGATATATATAGCAAATAATTTGAGTAACTCCTAATTTATACGAATGTCAATTAGATGTTTCATTATGGCTTAGTGAATTCTCAATATAAGAAATATAAATTTATATGTTTGTCTTATAAAAGGTCTTTTTTTTTCACAATAGGAAATATTTATATTTTTTAAATATTCATCTGACACTTTTGAATGATATATAACCTTATATTATTTAGCATATTATGAGACGCATAGAAATAAATACCTAAGTTTTTAGTATCGTTATTTCTTTTTTGAATAAACATTTGCTTCCTTTATCAATATTAAATACTTGGTAAATTAAGGCTAAGTTACAGTCTCTTTGGCATCATAAAACATTATTTGTGAGCTTAAAGATATAGAAAAATGATGATCAATCAAGAAGGATAGATTTGAAAACAGAGGGTTTAATGTAACACTTTATCAAATTTAAATCGTGAAATATGATAATATCTTTTTAAACACTAATTATATTACTATGAACATGCAATTCAAAATATAAAGATTGCATCTCATCAGGAATCAACATTAATTGATGGTGCTAAATGTATACATCGACTTCATTAAACAATATAATGCTAACAAAACATCATTGAATTAAATTTGTAAAATCACAATACAACTTTGTGAAATATGTCTTTCAACAAATAAGGGTGGATAAAGTCGTCCGCCACTTAAGTATTGATTAAAGCGTCCGTAAAAAACGTAATATTGATTTAATTTTTTTTAATAAAGAACATTATTATAATATATTTAAAAGAATAAAAATTAATATAAAACGCTTCAGTACTACTGTTGTCTTTTTTAGTTATGTTATTAATCTTAGATTTTCCTATAAAAAAAGCCAAGAAATATCTTAAAACACAAACATGTCTTTTATTTCTACTGCTGGCATTTATAAAATGGTTTTATTTATAGAAATCATATGGCTGATTGTGATGTTTGTTTTATATATTTATATTTATTAAATAAAATATAAAGTTTAAACTATAAGTTCATTGTTTTATACTTATATATATATATTTATATAAATATATAATGATATATATTATATTTAATATTTTTTATATATAAAAAACACATCTATAAGTGTATATCAAACATATTTATTCAGCTCAGTTGTTGAACCTTATTTGAGGAATATTAGATAAAGTATATTAAATTAAAATCCTTATTATTTATATATAGTACAAATAATATATAAATATGCTCCCAGATTTGGAGCGCCAACGTGGAAATAGGCTGGCGATATAACTAAATATGTGCCTGAAAGATCGAAGCTCTACATACGCACCATCAAAAGGATTTTAAGAAGACATCGTGTATTTTCAAACCAATCTAATAAATGATTTGTCCTTTTATATAAGGTTATTCTTCAGGGCAGTAATATGACCTACAATGTTCATTTATGTATTTTCGCAACTGCCCTGAATAGTTTTACTCTGTTTCTGTATATAATTTTAGTGTATTTTATTTTACAGTGCATAGAATTTTGCAGTTTACCGAATAAAATGTTTTTAACCGAAAAAAAAATATGTTTTTGTCAAAGAATTCATCTTCATGACAAATAATCATTCTCACATGATCCACTCCAGCTTCGACAAGGGCCTCCACTTGATGGAGAAGAATGGGCTTATTTCCAAACTCAATAAGAGGCTTGGGCCGAGTAAGCGTGAGGGGCCGAAGACGAGTCCCATAGCCGCCGACTAAGATTAGAGCCTTCATATCAGAGCCAATGAAGCGTTCCTAAGTTCCTAAGAAGGTGGAAGGTAGAGAGAGATGTGCCTGAGAGGTTATAATTTACTCAAATCAATTGATGTGGCAAAGTTAGAAAATAGTATAAGAAGAAGTCAACTGTCAAAAGAGTGTCAGGTTTCAAGGATGCCGTGGAAGTAAGCCATCCAATAGTTGTTGCTTTAAGGCAAGTGGAAAACACTTGGACATGATAAAATTGTGATAAAAGTTTAGTTATTTATTATATATATGTTTATTGTTTTAATGACCTACAACTGCTAGAAATTATCATTTAATATAAATATTATTGAGCACACATTGAAGAGTTCAAACCAAACATTTAAGTATTCATTAGTCCTTATACGGTATGAACAAAATATTAGTATTACGTCATCAATTCATTGTTAATTACATACTTACAAGCACCCCCTATATCAAACTGTCTTTCATTAATCTTCCTCAACACAATGACAACTCTTTAAATTCAGCCCAAAAAGGTAAACAAAACTACCGGAACGCCACGTCAGATATCCTGTCAAGACTCTGTTTATTTCTTTCATCACCGACGACAACAACATGTATTCATCATCATGACGTCATGTCAGCTAAGGCTCATCTTCACCATTGCTTCTCTATCACTCTCTTTTCTTTGTCTTGTTTCTCTGTTTCATTTTTCTGACGTCATATTAGGGGTGGGCCAAAGTGGATTTCTTCGAGTTTTATGACTTAAAATGGTTAAAATAGATTTTAGATTTTAAAAATGGTTACTATTAATAAACAAACGATCGTTCTAATGAGTCGTTTTCCCTGCAAATGATAATATGTATTTAGACAATATTTTACATGGCTCTATACTTAGTAAAGCAATATATATATTAGGCGCTGGTTCTCACATTTGGAACGGAAACATATTCCAACAAGAAATACGATCGTACCAAGGTCGTAAATGCATAACATAATTTTTTTTAAACATAATTCCCTTACTAAAAAATTTAGAGATGTACTTAACTTACTATTGTAATTTTTGTATTAACCTAAATTATCTATCTAATAATCAAATTCCTTGTTGTGAAAACGTGTTCCATTCAAATATGTTTCAATTTATTGTAGTATTGCAGAGGTTCCCAATTCCTAACACTATTACTTGGCTTTAAATAATCTCGGATTTATTTCAACAAATGAACAAAGAACGAAAAATAGAATTGAGATTTAACTTTTAATCGCTTTAAATTTGTTTATTTTCCATAGTTCATCATTTATTGTTAGTTCCCAAAAAATTAAGAATGATACATTTGTAAAATGAACAGTGCCAAATGAATCAAATTTTGTTTTGATCTTATTCATCATGTTAATACAATTAAATGTTTTTCATAATTATATTTTTACTTATTGCATTTTCAGTTCTATTTAATAAAAATCATTATTGCGATAAAAAAAGTAATTATGGTTATTTAGAGTTTAAGTCATCGCATAAACTGAAATTGTCTCCTCCACCAGGACAATCTTATAATTTCTCTCTGAGCTCACTATTAAACTTAATAGCCCTACGGTATCGGGCACTATAGAAATATATAAATTATAAATATTGTGATTTATTCATTTTCCTAAATGAACTATGTTTTTCTTCCTAAAAAAGTGATAATCATAGGATTATCTCATAGAGGATTTGGGTTTATAATTAAATTTGAAGATGACCGTCATTTCTTTCGTGATATTTTAAGTAATGTTTTATTTGTTGCCCTTATAATGAAATAAACTTGATTTTTTACCAAGGTAAACTTTATTCACGTGATATTATATCTTATAATATTCACAAAAATACATTCAAACGTCGTGTTATTAACAATAATAATCAATCAGAGAAGTAATTTTTTAGGTGAAGGAACTCGAGTAGATCTCATTTTATACATAAAATATTGAGTTTTAGTGCTAATAAATTAATCTCTTCTTGGTACGCTCCAGTATTAAAGTCGATAAAATACTTACTCCGCATTGTATATTTAAAAAATCATCAATAACAATTTTAGATATTTTAAAAATTTCTACCAGGTATATGCACTCTAATAAAAATGTTTTGATGTTTCTAGCGAATCTCCGCAAAAAAGCGCAATCTTTCCTCCGCTGATTTAGTATCAAAGAGGTATCTCTAATAAAATTTTATTTTTTATTTTTTTTGTCATATCATTACATATCTACCGAATATCGATCGGTGCGGTAGATAGTAAAGAAAGAAAGAAAAATTTATTTATTTATCTGCTCTGTGACTTCTTCATATGCATTTAGTATAGGACAACTTATAACAAAGACAATTAAGTACATAATTTCTTATATTTTTTTAGAGATTATTTGAAATTTAATATATTGTTTTTATGTTATATATCCAGGCTTGTTGATCGAAGTTTTTTCTGATCGGCGATCATAGCTATATAGCGATATTTGATCCCTGATCGGAGTATCGCAAAACGTCCTGATCTTTATCTTTTGATCGTAAGAAAATCACTAAAAAATAGCGATCCGATCAATTTGTATAAAATACTAAAAAAGAAAAAATGTTTGTAATATGGATTTTTGAGACAAACCCTACATTTCTTAAAACTTAACTAGCTGTCAAATTGACCAAAATCCATTCCAACAACTAATATTTGTTTAGAAAATACAAAATACAGACTAATACTAATGGAAAAAGCTAGTGTGTGCTATCCTGATATATTTTGTGTCCTAAAATATACAGACAGGCGACAATGTACAAGTCATTATTTTGGAGCTCATAGGTTATGGGAAACATTTATTCTGGCATCTCCTGTCTTAAAACATGCAGACATATGTCAATTGTGGAGCCAGAGTGTTGGAGCTCATAGGCTATGAGAAACAATCAGTCTGATATTTTTGTCCTAAAATATACAGACAGGCGCCTATGGAGAGGTCATTATTTTTTAGAGCTCATAGGCTATGAGAAACAATCATTCCATTGCCATATAAAGATGAATACTTATAAAGGTTTGATATAAATTTAAATTTTTACTTAGAATTAGTATTACATAGGTAATTTTTTTGTTGATCGCAATTAAATTGATCGGATCGCTGATCGGAAAAATCCCTGATTGTTATATCGCTATATCGCAAAGAATTTCTGATCGCTATTTTTGATCGGATCGCTATTTTTTTCCTGATCGCTCACAAGCCTGTATATATCATATATGCACTCGGACTTTGAAGGAAATGGAAGGAAATGAAGGCAATAGCAAACATTATTTTCCTTAACTGTACATTATCCAATATTAAATGCGCTTTAAGCTCCTCAGTAGTTTATTTATTTTGCAAAGTTCAACTTCTTCACACCATAGAGATATAAAGATATAGAGAGCTGATTCCCTTCAATAGCAGAGAAACAGCGTTCTGTTGTTTCTGTGTGTCCACTATAAACAAAGTAATTTATACTACGTCATCGTAAGCTGATCATAGAGGTAGAATCTATCTCTATGATCAGCTTACGATGACGTAGAACAAATTACTTTTTTTGAGCACACAGAAACACATAACGGTGATTTTGTGCAATTGAGGAATCAGCTCTGTATATCTTAATATCTCTATGCTTCACACTAGGTAAAAACGCTTCCAGTTCTAAATACCGATTTACATTCGGTAGTCGCAGCTCTATAGTTCAGTAGTATTTTTTACTGGCAGAAGCCATATCTAAAAAACTTATATGTAGGACAAGTAAAAATAAATCATTATTTATCCAGAGGTAAATTTTCATTTAAGAAACTGAAATATATTCTCTTCATTTTTGAAATGACAAAACACTTAGGGATGTTACATTCGATATTATTCGTTCATAGTGAACTACTTTTTTAAATAATAGTTTATCAAGAGGGCTGGAGGCCCAGACTCGAGCTGCCAATTAGTTTTATACATGGAGATATAAATATGTGCAGAGTTTTTGACTCTTCATGATATAATTAATCAAAATAATTTAAGGACGGAAAACATTCCCTTTGACAAGGTTTTCAAAGTACCATTGTGTTTCTAAACTTAGACTTCTTAAAATGTCGAAATTTTAGCATAATGAGGAGGTGAAAAGAACGACAAATAATAGGTGTATCAAAAAGAAATCCATTATTTTTGCACTAAACTAAAGGTTTATTTAGCATAGTTAGAATGATCCGATTTAGGTCAAATATGCTCCGTTTTGTTTGATAACGTGAAGCCATTTTGAAGGTAATTTCATAATGCCTCTCTCATAGAAACCCTCGTCTCTATTGGCAAAAAGTGGGCCAGTCGATTTTCACAAGCTTCTCTTGAGGCGAATTTTTCACCAGCAAAATCATTCGCCATAGACAGGAACAGGTAGTAATCACTTGGAGCCAGGTCCGGACTATAAGGTGGTTACATAAGAACTTCCCAACCAAGCTGGCGAGTCACTAACGATGTGTGTGGCCTGCCGTTGTCCTGATGGAACACAATTCCTCTCCTATTGACCAAAGCTGACCGCTTCTGGGGGATTGCTTCCTTCAGACTTTCCAATTGTTGACAGTACAGGTCCAAATTAGAGTTTGGCCGTAGGGGAGTAGCTCATAGTAGATGATCCCCTGCCAATCCCACCAAACACACAGCAAACCCTTCCTGAACGTCAATCCTGGTTTGGCCGCCGTTTGCACCGGGTCCCCGAGATTCGACCACGACCGTTTTCGCTTGACGTTGTCGTAAGTGACCCATTTTTCATCACCAGTAACCATCCGCTTCAGAAATGGATCGATTTTGTTGTGATTCAGGAGTGATTCGTAGATGAAATTCGATCTATGAGGTTTTTTGTGTTAACTCGTGTGGCACCCATACATCGAGCTTCTTTTTGTATCCAGCCTTATTTAAGAAGTTCCAAACGGTTTTTGTGCAATGTTTAGCTCCTGGGCAATCGAAACAGTGCTTACATGACGTCGGACCTGACGATTTCCATTTTATCGATATTTTCGACAATTGGCCTTCCAGAGGGTGGTGCATCTTTGACATCAAAATTACCGGAACGGAATCGACGAAACCAAAATTGTGCGTGATTTATTGTTACAGTATCAGACCATAAACACTATTCACATTTTCAGCCGCCTGGCTTGCGTTTTAAACCTTTATCGAAGAAAAACTGTAAAATATGGCGTATTTTCTCTTTGATGTCCATCTTTGCTCAAACAATACTGAATCAAGCAATCATAAAACTGGCTGATAATTTTCTTTTTGTACGAAATCTTATCTTTCGAACACCATCTAGTGTACCCGATCGCACTTATACCTTATACCCCCGACTGAGCCCGCGAGATTAGGTCTACAAAGTAAAAAATAAATAACGCGGAAATGCTTCACTACAAAAAAGCTTCGCAACAAAAATACCGACGAGAAAAAGAAGAACAATATAAATACTTCACTACAAAAAAGCTTCGTGACAAAAATACCCACGAGAAAAAAGAACGAGGAATTGACTAACTTTAAAGAGCAAGTGAGGTAAATACCCACGACAAAAAGCTGTTATAAAAAGATCTACGACGAATTTACGCATGATAAAATACTGGATACCGTGTTTGTGCCCTCCCCTCTTGTTTTAATCCTCGAGATGCACAATATTTTGGCACTTCCGAGGAAGGATCTCGATATCCATCGTCGACGGATTGCACGATGCAAAAGATCCGACAGGATTGGCCTAAAGAATGCGAAGATCAGCGGTCGTCATTTTCCTCCAGATGACTCCAAAGAATATTAGGCTGAGCTTCTTGGCATCTTTGCTAGGAAGAAGCTTAAGTCTCAAGCTGTTACTTCACTCTTCATCCCTGGATCACCCTCCTCAAGTGCGTCCAAGTCTTTCAGACAGGTCCGTCAAGAAGCCCGTGAACGAAAAAAATGAGTTTGACTAGTGAGGAGGAATGAGGAACTTTCACTCACAAAAATGAAGCGTCCCTGCTACAAAGCTAAGTGGCTCAAATTAGGTCATAAAACTTTAAGGAAAGTTTAATTATAACCTCATTGGAAAAGAATTACAGAGCGATTCAAACAAAAAGGTTCATGAATCCTTCGACAAAGTTCAATGTGGCCACTCAAAAGAAGATGTCACTACCGCCCTCACCTACAGAGTATATGTACCCGGGCCTTTGAGTACTTGCGCTCACGGAAACTCCTTCCTTTGCCTAGTCAGCAAACACAGGAAAAATTCCAATGACTGTTCCAACGAGGGCCTCTCCTATATCGCTGGATACTTAGCCAGGAAGTTTAAAGACCTCCACCCAATTTTTGGTGAAATAGACGAGTGACATTGAAGGTATTTGAAAGAAACTCAAGTCCTTGATTGAGTTTTATTACCGCCTTTCACCCGATTTTTGAAGTTCTGCCACCTCTTAGAAAATAATTTCCATTTTTTTCATAATAGCCATCAAGACGCAACCCATAAAGACCCCATGTTTCTTAAGTCACCTATCAATTAATATCCAAATTGGTTACAAGAAAGTATTATTGCATTTGGTACAAAAAAAGAACACGGATTCGAGTCAATTTTCTTAATAAGCTACTTAAACTGAAAAATGCTAAAGAAATTTAAACGGTTTACTGTAATTCCTTCGTGAGTAATTTTAGCGTGCACTATTCCATTGCAAGCCTTTCATTGCACGCGTTTCTTCGCAGGGTAATATAAGCGTTCGTCTTTTCATTGTGGGTAATTTCTTCGCAGAGTAATTTCTTCGCAGAGTATTTCTTCGCAAGTAATTTCTTCGCAAGTAATTTCTTCGCAAGTATTTCTTCGCAGGATTATTTCTTCGCAAGTTTCATTTTAGAAATGTAAAATATAGGACTTTAACGACACAGGATTCTGACTACATATGTTCCATATTATGGGGCCCTAACTAGGCCATCAACGATATTCAAAGTTCGATTTCGAGTTCGAGTAGTATCCCAAAAAGCGAATTCGAACGTGAAAATTAATATTCGAATGTAAAAACCACTCCCGCTTGGTGGTGTGGTGGTGAAATGCAAGCAAAAAAAGTTGTGGCCTCGGGCTACAGTGATCGGAAATAAGCTTTTTTCATGATTATCTGTGTGCGTTATTTAATTTTAATATTATATAGACTATATGTAATGATTTTAATGATGATTTTAACTATTTTTTGCTGCATTATTGCCGGATATGGGCTACACGGCAAATGCGTAAAAATGGGCAACCAGGTTACTAACTAGCGTAATTATATTTATATTCGTATGTTCCCCCTTTTGTATGTACATATGTATAATTCTATTATGTGTTTATAAATCCCTTCAAACACATTGAAATCAAGATTGTATTTTTTTTTATTGTTTGAATTATTATTTGCTAATTACTTAAAATAATGAATACTAATGACAAATCATTTACGTAACCATTTTTTTCATTCAACTTGGGTTTTATACACTAGCCCAGAACAGTCAACATAAATAATTTTGTCCCGATCAGGATCTTTCTCAGAAAACATGATACATTTCTTGTTTCTTGATTGTAATACCAAATAGGTAATCAAATCATTGAGCACTCTGACTATATGAAGCTTAAATGAATTTGGGAGTTGGTTGAAAAATATGCTTTTTTATGAAGAGGACAGATGTTAGCGTATTGATTAAATACATTTTGCACACTCTGTAAAAAAACACTCAAATAATGCTTGCAAGGGTGCAAAAAAGCAGGTGGTAGATGCCAGTTTTTAACCCTTCACATCTGGCAAATCGTACACAAAAGGGATGAGTCATTCGCAACCCTCTGAAATTTTAATGTCTCCATAGAGGATTCATTTATTTTTTTTGGAAGGGGGGGGGGGGGGGGGGGGGGGGGAGGAGGTTCTATAATATCCTCTTGAAATGATAGGCATTACTTTTTCGGAAAAAGATGAAGAACATGACAGACGTTGTTAGAAAAGTGTATTGGTTGTTGGAGAAATCCTAAGTTATATCTATATATATATATATATAATATATATATATATAATAATATATATATATATATATAATTATATAATATATATATATATATATATATATACAGTGTTGTTCCCTAACGCGCGTGCGAGTAATATATTACTTTGTGATATTACTGCGCAATAACTAGAAAGAACAAACATATTAGATATTACTTTCAAGTAATAACTAATATGTAATATCCTAGTTACATATTACTTTCGTGAAAAAAATATTCGACAGGCATTTTTGATGAAAATTTATGATCTGTGAATGTATGTGACGTCACCCAATGGACATAATACTGCTTATTAATAAAATTAAAAATGCACGTCTAATATTGATATTTAAGACACGGGATTCCATTAGACCCAAACACACAGAACAACCTTTTCGTTATTTATGGAGGATTTTATCGTAAAGAAAATAAGTTCCTCAAAGCCCTCGTGCCCGCATGTCGATTGGGGCTTTTAGGATTGAAACCCACCGCCAATCCCAATTAGGAATGAGAGGAACCCTAATTTACAATATTATACACCCCAAGCCCTCGGTGCCCGCCTGCTGATATAGGCTTTTATTTAGGGTTGAAACCCCCGCCAACTCTGGGAAGGTATAAGAGGAGTCCTTACTTTTAATCTCATACACCCCAAGCCCTCGGGTCCCGCCTGCCGTTATGGGCTTTTATTTAGGGTTGAAACCCACCGCCAACTCTGGCTAGGTATAAAAGGAGTCCTTACTTTCAATCTCATACACCCCAAGCCCTCGGGTCCCGCCTGCGGTTATGGGCTTTTATTTAGGGTTAAAACCCACCGCCAACTCTCGTAGGTATAAAAGGAGTCCTTACTTTTAATCTCATACACCCCAAGCCCTCGGGTCCCGCCTGCGGTTATGGCTTTTATTTAGGGTTGAAACCCCCCCAACTCTGGTTAGGTATAAAAGGAGTCCTTACTTTCAATCTCATACACCCCAAGCCCTCGGGTCCCGCCTGCCGTTATGGGCTTTTATTTAGGGTTAAAACCCACCGCCAACTCCCTTTAGGTATAAAAGGAGTTAGCCAGAGTTGGCGGTGTTTCACCCTAAATAAAAGCCTATATCAGCAGGCGGGACCCGAGGGCTTGGGGTGTATGAGATTGAAAGTAAGGACTCCTCTTATACCTTGCCAGAGTTGGCGGTGGGTTTCAACCCTATATAAAAGCCTATACAGCAGGCGGGACCCGAGGGCTTGGGGTGTATGAGATTGAAAGTAAGGACTCCTCTTATACCTTGCCAGAGTTGGCGGTGGGTTTCAACCCTAAATCAAAGCCTATATCAGGGCGGACCCGAGGCCTTGGGTGTGGATAATTAACCCTATGCCTCTCATAATGTAAGAAGTCATTTTTTTAGAACTTTGAATTCACCCACTTTATCATGTTTGAGCCATGTGCTCACTTTATATATTATAATATCATATATAGGATTATTATAAAAATGCAAACTAGGTTTGGTGAGGATTTTTACAAATCTGTTTGAATTGCCTTTACTTATTGTTTTGGAATGCTCAAAAAGTAGTATATTACTCAAAGTAGTATATTACTTTGTGAGTAATAACTAATATTGAAAAAAGATATTACTACGCAGTAAAAAGTAGTTATTACTACTACTTTCAAAGTAATATTCGACCAACTCTGTATATATATATAATA
>CP045905.1:4634453-4669348 GCA_013387185.1 Caligus rogercresseyi
CATACATTTTAAAATGGCCTTTTTGCATATGCATTGCATATTTTTACAAATTTGTGGAGGTTGCAATTTTTTTATAAGAAAAAAATCTTCACGAGAGTGAACACAATTTAAATATATGGCTTGGTAACTCCTGCGTAAAAAAACGAAACAAAAAACATAATTTCCCAAAAATATATTTAATTTTTCTTCTTCTTTTAGGGTGCAGTTTTAATGATTCAATGTTTCAAGAACACTTAAGTAAGATTATAATGCAATATATTGTCTCCTACATAAGTATATCTTTTTTTAAATAAAGGTATAAAAGACTCATGATCATAGCTGCGACTACCGAATGGAAATGGTATGCGATAATACCAAGTACATATATAATTTATATAAGATTAGTATGTTTGAATTTCAAATAATCTCTAATAAATTATAACAAATGATGTATTTAATTGTCCTTTGTTATAAACTGTCCGATATTAAATGCATATGAAGAAGTAAGAGCAGATCATAAATAAATTTCTCTCTTTTTAATTCTATCGTACCGAATAATTCGATCGATACTGTAGATATATAATAAAATCTACCGAATACCGATATCTATCGATATTCGGTATATTAAGAATATCGAACCGGCTGGGTAAGATTATCTACCGAATCCCAGCTCTGGTTTTGCTTGTTTGGACAAACTAAATAAAATATTATGCTAATTCCAGGGATGACACCAAATAGGCACAAAAGAAGAACCTAGAAGGGAAAAGTGTGAGATGTCGAAAAGTTCCAAAAACAACAAGAAAATAATGATGAACAGTATGACTGTAGAACATATGGACTATTTTTAATGCCAGTGGATTATAAATATTTTTTTTTGTTCTTCTTGTCTGTTCTTTTTTTTCAGTTCTAAAAAATTCCAAAGTAATTACGTTAAAAAACAAAACATAAATAGACATTGTAGTCTAAAATTATTACTTTGGGAAGAACAACACAATTTTAAGAATGATTGAACATAATCAAATAATAATCTTTCCTTCTATACTATTTAGGAACAACTATATCATTGCGTTAAGAACAATCTATAATCACTACTCTGGATTAAACCTAGCCTATAGCATGAATGGATCAAGTATTGACATCTTTCCGGGTCGGACTATTTGATTTCTACATATGGAAGCCATAAAATACGTGTAATAAGGGATATCCTTTCAAAGGAAATATCATTTCACGAAGCAAATATATAAATCCTTTGTGTCGTGCAATGGTTTCTCTCCTTGGGCCAGCTTGAGCTATAACAAAGTTCTTATGAGAGAAAAAGAAGAAACAATGTATCAAGTGATGCTGCCATATTGTTTTCATCGACCAATATAATCAGTCGATGTGATAATGGCTCAAACTAAGTAGGAAATTAAAATACTCCATTGAATAATCAATGGAATTGCAGCTATCTCTGTGCATATTGAATATATATAGTGTGCTTTTTAGAAGAAAATATATGAAGGCACTTATGCTCATTAGAAAACAAGTGGATCGAAACATTGTCAAATTTAATTATAAGTCAAAGATTAAAAATATACAGTCATGATTATCTCTTTTATTACTAAGGAACAAAAATATTAAATATTTCATTACTTTTAGGAAATAAAAAATGAAAAATAGTATAATGTCCTTCTTTGTTCTGTAGTTGATAAACTCTCAATAGATGTATATTATGATAGATAATATATATTCCCAATCATATTGAACTAAATTAAGCCAAATATATATTCTTAATATCAATGATATAACAAAGATAAATTCCGTTGTTAATCCTCCAGCATTCAAAGCCTGAATATACCAAGGCCTAATGAATAGCAAAATGACACCCCAGTGATGTAGTTGTAAGGAAATCAACATTTTGATAATACCGTAACACCACTTTAATTTAATAAAGGATTTTCCTTTTCAATTCCACTGCCGACTACTTTGTCAACCTATTTCACCTTGAAACTCAGCCATTTTCGGAATCGCTAGGCACCATTTAACAACAGCAGTAAAAAACTGAGCATTTTTTCTTGAAGTTCCAATGGTTAAATATAACAATTGTATATCAAGAGATGGCATCGTATGTGTAATATTTAGCTATTTACTATAATATATATACATATATATATATACATACACATATATATATATATATTTTGATTTTATAATACAAGTTAAATATTTACTTACGATGTGATCTCTCGATATCCTACCCCTTTATATGGCGTTTATAAATCCTTTGTAAATACTATTCGCCTACAATCCTCAACTATTTTCCTCCACTATTCTTATTTTTATTACTCCATCTTATTATATGGCTCTTTAACATCAGTGCTCTAATAATAATCAGTTGGCGTCTTCTCACACACACACACACATTTATATGTATTATTTTTAAACGCACATATGTTGTTGTGTATGTTGGGACATCATTTAAGCTATTCTCCCCCCACACCAAGAATTTCTTCATATGTCACACTCCATTCTCAGCATGGTTCTATGTACATATACGCTCAAGGTAGTAAGTAGCTCTCTTACCCTCAGTATTGGTCTGCGTCTCATTATCCCAACACCTTCTAAGAGAGATAAAGTGATAAATAACGACATATATAAACACATATATATATTTGTGGATACACCAAACAAACAGGGATTATTAAAATGGGGTTCCTAGGTAAGAAGAGCCATTTATTTATACATATATCTTTAAGGATAAAACAAACAGAGATATAAAGAGCATATTCCTCCAACAGCAGAGAAAACATTGTCGTTCAGCTGTCGCCATTGCCCAATATAAACAAAGTAATCTGTATTACGTCATCGTAAGCTGATCATAGAGAGATTTGTTTATATTGGGCACAATGACGTATCCCTTTGAAGAATCCAATAAGCTCTCTATATCTTATATCTCTATGGATAATACAAAGAGAGGTTTTTCCCCTCGAACGTGATTGGTTGTAAGAGGAGAAGAGTGAATAAAAAGAATAGTTGGCATTATGTAAAGGAGCATTTATTCACTCACAGCTGTTTAGGTGCAAACATTAACCCAGAGATACGAATAACATTCTTAAAAACACAAATATCTCGTCTCAGTGGCCTCGATCCATGTTTTCAAATCCTTTGAATGGACTCTTCGTATATTAATATAAAATAAAACTACTGTTCATCTTCAGTGAGATAATAAATGTTTTTAGTTCATATATGGCGATAAATGGATCATCACTCTGACTATTGGACGTAGGAAAAAAGGGTACCAACTGAAAAAAATGTTCATTAATAATTTGCCCTTTTTATCCCTATATATAGGGACAAGAAAAAAGATTGTTTGGATAAACTATTCAATAAACATGATTACTCATTTAAGTACACTGTTTTTTTTGTTCTACGTCCGATAATCATAGACATTTGTCGACAGATATGATGCACATAACAAACTTTTGTCTTCTTCTTTGAGTATGAGCAGTTGATTTATTTAATTAATATTAATGGATGAAGTGGAGGCGTTCGTTTAAAGGATTCACCAATGACGTCATGGATGTAGGTCCATGAAGAAGAGACAATTTGTATAATAAGGATGTATTTCTTTTCTCTGAATAACGATGTTCACTCATTAATAGTGGCCTCGAGTGAAGTGATACTTTGTAGCATATTGCCAACTGTTTTTTGATATTATTCCCTCCCCTTTTCTTTCAACCAATCACGTTACTAAAAACCTTCTTTTTTCCTTACCTATACATCTGATGGATTATTTTTATAATGGTTGTAAAAATATGTTTTTGATGGTTGTAACAAATGTCTTTAAGGGTGGAGATTTTGATTTTTCTTCAGAAGAAATAAACTATATATATCCTTCTTCCCCCTAGCAAAATGTCGCATAGAGAGCCTAATAAAATGCAACATTAGGACGAGGGGTGGCCTTTGCTACTGCGTCAGTCTCTCTCTCTCTTGCTAGACATTGCAGGGATCCCCCCATGAACATATAGAAGAAAGCATAAATTATTGCAAAAGGGATAAAGTTGTCAATCCTCAGGTCAGCAGCAGCAGGGTTGCTCCAAGTTATGTGTTTTTATACCAACAAAGGGATTTCTGGAGGAAAGAAGTCATTTTTGATTGGAGACTCATGTACATACTCAGTTAATACTCATGGAAAAATGTAGGTCTATCATTATATAACAATAACCGCTATGAAGTATAGAGGCTAAAATTATAACCAAAAAAACCTTGCATCCCCCAGTATATTTTTGTTTCTACAGTAAAAGTATAAAAATACACTAAAAATAACTCGGAAAGTTGGAAATAATTAAAATATTTTTTTATTCTTTTATGTTAAATTTTTAATTTTATATATATTTCTTGAATGAATATATAGAAAGTCCACTCTGCTCTGTTTTAAGTTTTTATAATTACCCAAACACCTCGGATCGAAAGAGTTTTAGAGCTTGAAAACATGGCTTTAGTGAATCCGACAGGAAGTTAAGTGTAAAACCAAGGGATTCGTATTTTACTTTGGTCCATACTAATATTTATTCATACATTATAATTATAGACATATTTTTGACGTCTTTTTTCCATTTACTATGGTATCTTGTTATAAGCAAACAATTTTAAAGTTGTTTCTCCTTATAACAATATATTAATAACATTATTGTTTTTTTATGTACGGTTCAACTAAAAAATATGTATATGTTTTATCCTCCTAAAAACTAAAGTGTTGCAATAATAATATTGTACTTACTCACATATCTGAACACTCTCTTTATACAAATAAATATATATTTAACACTAAACTTTTAAATAAAATTAGGTGAAATCTTTTTTCATAATTTTTAATCCTTATATGTTAGAGCAACTTTGGGCATCATTTTTTGTGCAAAGTTCAGTATCCAGCCAAGCCAAGATTTATTTGCCTCTCATCATAACATGGCTTCGCTACTTATTAAAAATAATATTGCAGAATCAAACTCGACAATATATTTTTTAAATCATTAAAGTTCTGTTAGGATATATTGAGCATTGTTAAGATAATGTTTGATTAAATATTAAAACTACACATTCAAGTTTTTCATGACAAAATTTCCACCTCCAAATAGGTTTTGAGTGAATAATATATGAATACCCTCATATTCTTTGTATTTGCTTTCAATAAATGATCCTTTTTTTTTTTTTGGCCACAGGCATCACTTATTGGCATTTAAGATGCACAAAAAAGACAGAGAAAAACAACAAAACATATTCCAAAACCATCCTTAATAAATGATCCTTTAAAATAGATTACTCCACATCTAGAAATAGCAATCTCTTTTGATTATGTAAACATTGTATTTAAACAAACTATTTTATAGTCGTTGTGACTCTCATTGGGAACGATATCTCTGGAAGCTTAATGAAGTAGGATTTATTCAGGACAAGGCCTATAAAATATTTTATAATCTAAGGACTCCCAAAGAGCTTATTTCCGTTGAAACACAAAAAAAAAAGATTTAGCTTTATTCTGCCAAACAAAAGAATGTTGTTAAAAAAAATACTATTTCAACATAACTATTCCACATCCACATATGCTATTTAATCCCTCCTCTTTAATATACACCGGAAACGTGTATGCCGACACATGCGACAGCAAATGAATTAGCATATAATAAACTGATTATATGAAACAGCTGAGTCTTCCTTACTCATATTCCCCACTCTTTTTCTTAATCATAGAGGGAAACCCCGACTGACTCAGTTCTGAGTTCCCTTTCAAAAGGACTCCACTTGTGTCCTATCGCTACAATCTATAAAATAACTAGTGACAAAATATGCCATCAGTAATGAGCTTTTGATCAGACGATGTAAAAAACCCACAAACTTAAAATTTCTTCTTGCAGTTCTTCCTTTTCATAAGCAAACAAATAGCTACTTAAAATGGACGTTTTGGGTTGTATTGCTTTCTTTATATTATATTTAAACAAATATTCATATAAACTATTATTAAAATGGCTGCTCATATGATTGTTATATATTTTCCCCTCCTTCTGTTGATCATAAGATGGAAAGAAGCTTACAACTACCAACTCAAAATGAAAATATCAAATGTACCTCTATCTTGTTTTTCATTGTAATGTTTTTAAAACAAACTGTCATTAAATGGCTACTATTATGATAGTGTTTAACTGTTTCTCATCTACAAACCCCTGTGTTTGTTGTAAGTATTTAGGCTGATGATTCTATGGGGTTGCAAGGCTTATAAATATTTCTCAAATGATAAATTACGTGATGTGTTCCTTCCTTTTAAGTGCAAAATTTTACTCTCCGATTTATATATGTCTTACGTCACGATAAATGGTTGCAATCATCAGTAAAAAATACTCATTTTTACCGTTTTACAGTATTTTAATCAACTTCATATATAACTAATAAATCTTCATATAAATATTCAATGAATTCCACTTCATGTTCAATAACCTATTTCATCTTTGATCCCACTGTAAATAAATGTATACACAATGATAGAAGTCCATTTTTTTTTTACTTCAATAGTAGTATATAAGTATTATAGATGTATTAAATGTTCAATTAAGGGATTTCAAGCTCCGTCACGGGATGAATCCATCGAAATAACAGGCTATTGCATATCTGACAAAATATAGATGAATGAGCCAAAATAGTGATTCCAATAATTTACTTAACTTAATTAGTATTCTAATAAGTAGTAACTATGATAATTGAATATTCAATAAAAGGACATTTGTTTTAATCATTGGATGATTCAGCCGAAATAGAAATCTTTCTATGACGTCACTATATGGATTAAGGGTTCATTGTGACTACAAAGCTACTATGAAATGAATTATAATCCCATATGTATTGTATATATTTAACAACATAAATTTCTTCTCCTTCCTAAATGTTTGAGGCATCTTTTTTAGATTCCCCCCTCTTCGGTTTTTGAGGAGCCCAGATCTGAAAGTAGTGGGAATAAAGGGAAAGGATCTTTACAGAGGGGGGGGGGGGGGAAGGTTATGGCTCCTTTAGCAAGCTCCCTTTTTTTGTCCTGTTGTTGTTGCCTCTTCTGCTGCCTTTCCCATCATCATAATAACAAGGACTTCAAGGAAGAAGAAGAAGAGAGTTCTTCTTCCCCTCCTCTAGAGCGCATGCTCAGAACAGTAGTTTCTCCAACATGTTTGCTGCTCATATGATAATAAGTTTTGCTCTAAAAGGAAGTTTCTCCCTATCGGGGAAATAATGTTGATTAGTGTGAATATTAAATAATATTGTTCATTTGTTGTGATTATTATTGTTTTTATTATTATTGTGTTTTAAATTGTTAATGCTTTATATAAAGTCCTCGACGCGTTGCTATTAGAATATTTATCCTCTCATTTCTTTTAAATGTAAGTATAGTTATATAAATAGTTATATTTTTGTAAGAAATGCTTGAGGAGGTTTCGTCTTATAATTTGGTCATATTTTCCGGTTAGAATACATGTACAGTCGTCCCTCGCAAAGTCGCGACGGCCCAGATCCACTACACGACCACTGCGATATATATGAGGGTCATGATGTTGATATATATTCTGCCATTGAGTTCATATGGGGACGTTTTGCCGTGAAAAAACGGGAGCCAAGCCGTCGTCGCGTAGTAAAAGAACTGCGAGATGTCGAGGGGCGAAGTAGCGACTGTATTACTTATCTGTAATGAAAAAACTCTTAGTATTTAGTTGAGTCACCATGAACAATAATAATATAAGGTTTAGCTAAATATCATCAGTCAAACGTCATATCTGTGTATCTGTATTATAAAAAAAGTCCTTTGGAATGAAGTAATTCACGTGTTTCTATTATTATTGTTCCTATTCCAATAGTTCATTTTCTAGGATATACATACTTGAAATACCCAAAGATATCGTGTCATTTATCGCATGAATAATAATACTATTGTTTAGAATACATATTTTTTTGGCTGAACTAAGACGACTATTCTATCGAACAATCATATTGTGCTATAAACAATTTATATTAAAATATGTATCACGTGCTTTTTGCTGGATTTACGGAATCTATTATTGCCAAAGGATCATCTGAGGGTATCATTTTGTTCACATTGATAGTAGTTTCTTTGATTTTATTAGCACGCAGACAAAACAGTGGATGCAGTTACTAGTTACGCCATTGTTATGTAACTCGATTGTAGTTCAATTAAAGTGATGCCTTTACATTTTAAATCCATCTCTCATCATTAAAGTAAGATAACACAATTTGATGGAGGGATAATTAATTGTCCTTTTTGAACAATAATAATAAAAATGACGTAAATATTACCTGCAATAAAAAAAGGCCACGATTAGAAAATTATTTCTAAACAAAATATATGTTACGGGCATAAAAAATCTTTAAATGTGATTTTTGCAAATGATCTAAATAACCTTTAAAATGAAATTTTAACGCTATAATTATTATTTATATATACACCTATGTATATAGAACTAAACAGACTAAAAAAGTGTATTTAAAAACCATAAAGGCTTATACTTTCGTGGGATTATATCCAATAAAAAAAGTTGGATTGCTAAACCCTTCCTTCGAATATTAGGCGCAACTTTTATGATTATTTTATAGTTTCATATCTCGGAAGTTATTTTTAAAAGGTTTGCCATGATCTAAAGTGATATTTTATTTATGCCAAAAATTGTTTATATTAATGCATATATCCACATCCATTACTTGCCTCTGTAATACAAAAACTCTACAGTAAACAATATCATCTCCTTCTGGCCTCAATCAGTTATGTATACATGCATAAGCATACAGTTGTCCCTTGCAAAGTCGCGACGGCCCGGATCCATTACGTGACCACCGCGATATATATGAGGGTCGCGATGTTGATATATATTTGTGTTAAAATTCTACCATTGAGTTCATATGGGGACGTTTTCCGTGAAAAAACGGGAGCCAAGCCGTCGTCGCGTAGTAAAAGAACTGCGAAATGTCGAGGGGCGAAGTAGCGAGGGCCGACTGTATATGATAAAGGCTCCTCATGCCTCGATAACAAGAGGAGCTGTTCCTAGTATCCATCATAGTGTTCATTATTAAGTCCCATGCCATTTATTTCCTTAATCAAACAATTCTTAATAACGAGAGATAAGTTAAGGTGTCCTGATATCATAATAATTGAGTAATAATAATATTAAAGTCCTCTATGAAAACTTATCGCAAAAAACAACGTTTATTCATGTATAGATAAAGAGAAGCCTTCATTAGTTGTGCACCATATATCCATCTGAGGTCTCTTTTTCTGTATATTCACATACTATCTCCTTTTTTTATTGCAGAAATTGATACCATGTCTCCATCGTCCGAGTTCGAGGAGTGCTTTGAGCTGTGTTGGGAAGAGGTAAGAATGATTGGTTTAAACCCTACGAATAAGGGCTTCCATAAGATATTAAGAGAAATAAAGTGTTTGTTTGTTAAAAAAACATCTTCTGACCCATAAAATAATCGGATACTTAACAGAGAAGAAAAAGGAAATCATATAAAGAGTAGTTTGAATCCTCCATACAGGGAGTTAAAATGACATTTGATGAAATAATTAAGTAGTCTTGGGGATAGTAATAAATGTTTTGTGATTTTGTTCCTTTTCATTAAAAAGATGTCCCTTAAAATGACGTCACTGGTTATTAATGTTGCTCTTTATTCTTTTTTTCTATTCCTTAAAGACTTGATATTTAATTTTTGCCTGCTCAAGGTATACCAATAAGTCCTTTTTGTTTCATCAGTTGCTGAACCGGACATTGATTTTTCCTTTTTTATTTAATCTATTGTGCATCCTGTTATTAGTTAGATCGGTGGTCAAACACAAGAACATCTGACGTCATCAACCATTGAACTATATATTTTGGTCCGTTATGAGACATTAATAATACCATTTTGGGATTCCTTATGAATGAAATTATTTTATATGTTCTCAATGAATAGAAGCCTCTGGAGGAGAAAAATATTCGTGGTGGTGAAGCTATCGTCATAGAAAACATTAAATAGTCCTTGCAACAGAAGCGTATGGCATGCGATCAAAGAACTTTATTAATTTTAGGGGAGAAATCCCATTGTAGAACGAACAATTTATTCATTTTCTTTCAAATGCAGCCATTTTTGGCTTGGCTATGTCCATATATTTTATGCCTTTTATTTCCTCCGACTTAAAAGTACGACTTTTTTAATAGTATTATTGGCATCTTAATAAAGATTATTTTTATTGAGACACTGATACAATATGAAGATGCTTCTTTCTGTAGTAATCCGGGAATCAAAAGTTGATTTTTTAATAATGCAAATATTTGTTTTGTGCAAATATATACGATGTCATCGCCGGATATTTATTTACGCCCATCCTATCGAATAATTTGTTGTAATATATTAATTAAAACCAGGGTGTTGATTTTTTTGATTTAAATCAGATTTTTTTGATTTAAATCAGATTTTTTTGATTTAAATCAGATTTTTTTGATTTTAATTGATAACCATATTTTATGAACAAAAAATCTTTTTTCAATGTGTAAATTTTGTCCATACTTTAAATTGTAACTTTTTAAAACATGCCCAATATACATATAGGCCTACCTATTACTCAGGGGACTTTAAATGCTGTCTGTGATTAAATTCTAGTTGCCTTACTTAATGATTTCATTTTAATAAAGAATGCAAAGGAGTAAACAATAAAATTATAGAACTTCAAAGGCCTTGTAATGAGTCATACTCGCTAATCACGTGACAGTTCGAAATCCAAGCGAGGATCGAAGAGTCATGACAATTTTTTACCTTAAAAAATTACTGGGTGGAGCTGCCAACGGCTGATCAAAGATGACTACAAGATGGATCACTCTCGATTTTAATCATTGATTATAAAATGTCTTTGGAAAAAAACTTAATTTAGATCGCAATCCAAATTGCTTGATTTAAATCAAATAATCCTAACTCAAAGCTTAATATGATATATTATATGATATAGGCCTATAGTCTGAGGCTATAGATATAATGAAAAAGGCCACTGCTCTACTATTAAGAAGACAGACATGAAATGTTTTGTTTCTGTCATTGAGAATTAGAAGCATAAAATTAAATATCAATTTAATTTATTGAAAAAAAAATGAATTGATTTAAATCAATGATTTTAATTGGAAATCCACTTGATTTAAATCGCGATTTAAATCAATGATTTAAATCAGCCTGATTTAAATCAAACAACCCTGATTAAAACCCTCAACTACGTCAGTTCTCCTTTTTAAAATAAGGATGCCCTTCTATCCCAAAAATCAATCACTTTGTTTCTCCTAATATGCATTTTAAGAATAAATATAACTAAAGTAATTACTTTTTCTTAACAGATCAGCGCAGATGGGAAGGACAGCATTCAGACCAATGAGGTAAAGGACTCCCTGAACCTGATGGGATTCAAACTCCCCAATCACAAGGTTCGGGACCTCCTAGAAGAGTTTCAATCACAGGGGAAGCTTAAAATGACCGACCCAGTCTCCAAGGATATGTTTAAGGAGGTAAGATTTTTATAAGTACCCCTATTCACCTTTGTAAGTCTAAAAAGTTATATATTTAAGTGATTTTTGATCATTTTGATGATATTATAAATACATTTTATTTATTATAAATCAGCCGGAGCCAAATAGCATCAAAAGATATTTTCTATAAATATAATTAAAGGCATATCGCAGTAAAATAATACTAGTTGTCGTTAGACTCATTATCAAACTATATATGTTATATGATAATATAATTATATAAATAGTAAATACGCAAACTTGTTGCTCTATAATTTTTACACTTTCTTTGAAACAACAATTAGAGCTAATAAAATATTGGTTGAAAATAGATGTGGATGGATTCATGATCATTATCAAATATTTAATTTATAATATGTCAAGACAATTCTAAAAAACATATAACACTAAATCCATTCAATGCAAGGCCAGTTATGACTTGAGATCATAATTACTTTAAAAACATTTAAAACATTTCTGTGGATTATATTTGGTTAAGGAACTATCCTTTAAACTGTTTAACCCGTTTGTATATATTTCGTTAAAGGCATATCTAATCTGTTATAATAAAATATTAATTAAAAAGTTGTACTTGCTCTACAAATATTTATATTAAGAAATAGCGAATGATTTTCGATTAAAATAATTGAAGTAAGCAGAGAATAAAATATATTGTAATTATATTTTGAGAGAAAAATAATCAAGATAAATAATATAACAATTATTTGAGTAGACTTTTTATAGTATATCCATTAAATTTATATACAAATAAGTGGATTAATTAAGAAATCAACCTCCGTTTTGATGTATTTATCCTTAAAAATGTCAAAAAATACATTTTTCTGCGACTGCATTTCTTAGAAATAAAGCTGTTAATTACTAACGTAATTTGGATTATAATTTTTTTTAATAACAAAGAATAATATATATTTTGGATAATATTTACTTTGCGAAATACATTGATATTAAATAAGATGTTTTATAAAGGAGCGTCCTTGGCAAGAAGTCTAGTAACCTTTTTTCTGCTTATTTTGGCCTTTTGCTGGCTTTTGATCCATATAGATAACCCTTAGTCGATTAGCTGTGAACGTATTTATTTATCCTTATAAATAAATTATTTATATTATTCCATATTTTGAGTATAATTCCTTCCTTCCAATATTTTCAGATTTGTCAGAGTATAAAGCTCAAGGACACCACTGTGGACTGGAAGACGACAAAAGGCTTTACAGACGAAGAAGCCACCACTGATAAAAGTAAGGCCCTTCAAATAAATAAATAAAGTAAACTTAAAACAACACTTATTTTTCTTTTCATAGGTCAGCATGGGTATAGTTATCACATGATTCTAAAGGAAGAACAGAGAGCATTTAGCAACTGGGTGAACGTGAATCTTGGAGGACAAGAGGATCTTAAATACTTGATGCCTCTACGGGAGGATGGAGAGGACTTATATGATAAAATGAGCGATGGCGTTCTCTTGTGGTAAGAAAATTGTTGATTGTGAATAATGAAGATACACTTATTTAAATTATTTGACAAATTTCCTACTTATTTTTCATGAGATTGTTATATATGGAAAAAAATGAATATAAAATGCGCTAATTTTTGAGACCCCATCTGACGTCACCATCAGTTTTGCTAAGGATCTCACTCAGTTAGATTTTTATAATTGAAAATGATACACTAATTTGAGCTTATTAGATAAATGTCCTGCAGTTTTTTAATGTTCTCACTATATAAGAAAAAAACTAAATATAAAATGCGATAATTATCAAAACTCGTTGTGACGTCATCATGATTTTTCCCTCAATCACTAGTTTAACAGAAACAAAACTTCCTTTGATATTAGAGTAAAAATTAGATTTTCATAAGAATTAACTTATAAGGTAGTGTGAAATTATTATATTTTAAAACTCAATATTACAACTCAATAAGATTTTATTCATGGTGTAGCAATTAGCTGCATCTATTGTTCTTGGAAGTAGAGGATCTAAACCTATGTTTATATCTTGCAAATCTTTTATGGTAAATTGTGATGACCTTATCAAAGAAATGAATAATATTTCGGAACCTTTATTCTGGAATTTCGTCCCTCAACCTCTTACTTTATTGAAAATAAAACTGTAAAACAATAATAATTGATTAGTCCTGGAACAAAATTATCAGTGCTCTAAATAAATATTTGCTGCTTAAATTAAATGATCAATATTTTTTGCTATTTTTTACTAAGTTCAGAGGAAAGCAATGTTTTATATTTAAAAATATCACTATTGCTCATTTGTATGATCATGGTGATATAAAAAATATTTGTTGTAAATGTTTTACTTTTGCTATACTTATACAAATCAAAAGCAATGTAAATACCATAAGGTTTAAATATTTTATTGCTACTCAACAAAATCATACCATAATTAACAATCACTTCTAAAGACAATTTTGAGGTGTCCTTGCCATAGAGTCCGATGCGGTCCATTGAACTAAAAGGTTTTCTAATATATATTCTTTTTAATTTGATTTTCTAGCAAACTCATCAACTTTGTCGTTGCGGATACCATCGACACCCGTGTGATCAATACCAAAAAGAACCTCTCCGTGTTTCAAAAACACGAGAACCTTACCCTCGCCATTAACTCTGCACAGGCCATTGGTTGTCATGTCGTCAATATGGACGCTCATATTCTCATCAGGGACGGAAGCACATCATCCTTGGACTCATTTGGCAAATAATTAAGGTAAAACGTCCTAAAACAAACAATTATTAACCTTGAGCAAATAAATTCTAATTATTTTGCGAAAATTGTGCCTAATACCGGTTTATTTTGATGGCAATAATGAGAGTATTTCATTTGCTGATAACTGATCCAAACTCCTTTTTTAATACAATTTTCTTCTTCCAGCACTTCTTATTTGAGGGTATCACACTCCAGCACATTCCAGGGCTTCTGGCTCTATGTCGAGACGGCGAGTCCGCTGAGGACTTCCTCAAGATGTCCCCAGAGCAGATCCTTCTACGTTGGGTCAACTTTCACCTGGAGAGAGCCGGCTCCGACCGTAGAGTGAACAACTTCTCCAAGGACATCCGTGACTCCGAGGCATACTCCCATCTCCTATCCCAGATCGCTCCACGGGAAGCCGGCGTAAATACCTCCGCACTTCAAATCAATGACTTAATACAAAGAGCTGAGGAAATGCTGAATCAAGCCGATAAACTGGAGTGCCGATCCTTTGTTACATCAGGGGATGTTGTGAACGGAGTGGAGAAACTCAACCTGGCATTTGTGGCCAATTTATTCAATAACTATCCTGGCCTAGATGATCCCGAAGGGGAAAATGAATTTGTGATTGAGGAAACCCGCGAGGAAAAAAGTAAAATTTTTAAACTCTTCTTGGGATATATAAATCGAAATCAAGGACAAATCCTGTTCGTCAACGAAACCCTTCATTGGTGCAGGGAATTTTTAGTAATTAAATACTCTCTTATGTACATAACTTTGCACTTTTCACATGATTTACAATAGAACATGACAAATATAGAATGGAAAGAGATTTACTCGACTCAATCAGATATTTTCGGAGACGATAAATCCCTTTTTGTTAGTATATTTAACATTTTTATTGTAAATCGGATGGATAATAAAAAGTTAAATCAAGACTATTTATTTATTGAAATGATATACCAAATAAAGAGGTTTTATAGATTGTCAATGCTCTCGATTTATTTATGCCAGACTCATCTTTGAAGCGAACAGTAATGAACATTGCTTATTTATAGCCTACCGAAATTGGATGAACTCATTGGGTGTGGATCCATATGTGAATTACCTATATGGAGACCTGTATGACGGCCTAATTATCTTCCAAATCTATGACTGTATCAGAAACGGCATGGTGAACTGGAAAAAAGTGACACAGTGAGTATTCTGCTAATTCATTTATGGTGGAGTTAATTTTTTTTGTTGCACAAATATGACTGTTTGAAGGGATGGTCCTTAAAATAGACAGTTGACCCGGGTTTTATTATCCAAATTATGTAGCAATTAATTAATTACTTCCGATATAGATATTTCTAAATGATATATTTCATTTCCCCCTTCACAAATACTTCTTTTGAGAATTCAAGATATATAAATAACTGCCAAAATGCAAATATTTTTATATGTGTTCTCTTAAACATTAGCTTACTCTCCTACTAATACGTACGGATTCAAATTTGAACATTTTATAAAGTATAAGATTATATATTAAGAGATCAGTATTCTTTATTCATGAGTATTGAAATAGAAAATTAAATATTTCAAAACAATTTATAACTCCCAAAATCTTCTTATATATTTACAATTATAGTATTAAGCTCATTTATTGAATTGCATATATTTTTAAAGATTCTTGTCAAAATATAGATGGAGATTAAAAACATGGTCCTTAAAATAAGATATAAAGTATTTAATTTATTTTAGCTCAAGTGTCTATGCTCCACATCTCAACTAAGTATGATTTGGTGCTCAATAAGTTTGAAATATTTGAGCATATTATAAGGAATGTAAAGATTAACACGTGATATCAAAAAACCATAGAAATATGTCATTATTATTTAGTTAATTTATGTATAATTGTTTTATAGTTATACCAAATTCGGTACGCAAGAGTTATGTTTTTCCTTATTTATTTTAATTCATGACTTCTTCCTTTTACCAATTATAATCAAACATATTTACATCATTTTGTTCTTTGACTTATAATTTAAATGCAAAATTTAAAATAAATCCGAATCAACATTTAATGCCAGTCAAGCCTGTGTTAGCCGTCATCTGTCTATACAAATCGCTCGTTCATAACAGTTAACCAAAGTACTCCACAGAAGAAAAAAACTCGTACTAAATACTTCTGTGTATACCGACCACCTGGTTCTAACAGTCACATTAATGGATTTCCTTTAGTGACCGCTATTTGCAGGCTTGACTATTTATCTATACTCACTTCTGTGTTTTCTTTATTCTTGCAGGAAGAACCAATATTCCAAAATCCACGCCAAGAAACTAATTCAAATCCGTGACAACTGTAACTACGCTGTTGATCTTGGCCGCGTCCTGGAGTTGGTCCTCGTGGGAGTGGACGGGAACGATATCATGCAGGGCAACAAAACCCTCACCCTTGGCCTCATTTGGCAACTCATGAGGAAATATACACTCTCCCTTCTCGCAAAGCTGAGCCAAGATGGTAAACCCATTTCCGAGGCACAAATCCTGAGCTGGGCCAATGAAAAACTGGCAGAGAACGACAAAAACGTTCGCATCAACAGTTTTCAGGTACGTCTTGGCTAAATAAAAAAGTGGAAAACATGCTTAAGGGTATGTCTAAAGAAATGGCACAAGATTGCATGAGTGGCACTGAGTTTTGAAGGAGATAGTTTAAAATAAATATTATAACTATTATAAAGTATTAAAATGATCTGAACGAGAAGTATATTATATATATATATATATATATATTGATTAAATGCAATAGTTAAGGGTAATTTGGTATACTTTTACAGGTCATTGATTGCTCAATATATTTATAAGTAATTAATAGTGCTAGGTTATGTGACATTACTCCTTTTTTGTAATTTTATGTGTTTCACTAATCTCTATTTCAATGTTGACTATTTTTTCTTATAACATTTAAGGTGACCGTTAAGAAAATAGCACAAAAATAGATATTTGTAGGCATATATTTTCTAAGAATCTCCAATACAAATGCAAATCATTGTTTTAATTAAACTATTATATGGTAATACGTTTATAGTTTTTATGTTAGATTATGTAGATCATTTCAAAGGTCATATAGATAATTCTTCTGTTCGATGTTAAGGCAATTCATAATTGACTTGGAGATTTATTACTACTAATGTTCATTTAGTAAGATGATTTTGATAAAATGCTTTTCACCTCATGTTTTGTCTCATCGTGCTTTTCTACATAGGATTGACCTTTACGTCCAATAACCAAGTTAATCTCTATAACCTATCTTTACTTGTGTTTTTTAGGACTCCACCATCAAAACTGGTCTTCCAATTATTTACCTAATTGATGCCCTACGACCAGGCACAATCGACTTCTCCATTGTTAAGTCAGCCAGCAACTTGGATAAAGCGGTAAATTATTTTCAAATATTCTAAAGTCTGTTTGAAATATATAAACATTATTATATATAAATATATATATAAATATACATACAGGGATATATATATATATATATATATATATATATATATATATATATATATATATATATATATATATATATATATATATATATATATATATATATATCTATATAGTATATGCCTATTTCACGATGTTCTGTAATTAAATAATTTATTTGTACATCTATGATTCAACGTAAATAAAGTTTTTGACACACTTCTGATAAGCTGAAATAAAATAAATAATAAAATAAATAATAAGGATCTCGAATTAAACGCCTATGGAATATTACATACATTTGACAATTTTTCGTAAAGTATCATATATGTTGTTCTTGTTTCTTATCTCCTAGATTATAAAAAAACTATATCTGATTAAATATAAAATATATTTTTTGTACAATTTGAAGAAAAAAGTATATTACAATTAAATAAATTGTTTTTAGGCAAGTAATTAATTCATTTCCACAGATTTTTCATTATAATATTTCTAAATATTTGCTAATAATATGTAGAAAGTATTTAATTATCTTAAAGTTTCCTTATCAATTAGATTATTTTCATGAATGAAAGTTTAAACACATATGAAAGAAGTTAAAACTTGTTTTTCTTTGCATGATTTTATTGTTATAAGTGGGAACTGCATTATTTCTTCCTAATATCATCACTGTACATATTTATAAAATATTAAGATGAAATTAGGAAGAAATTGAATAGAAAATTGTCAACACAAAAAAAATAATAATATAGCACACAAAATAGTTTTTTATTATATTTTAAATCCCTTTAACCTTGATTTGGTACATTTTATATTAACTTTAGACTATTATATTCATGCTTATGTAACATATAAAATTATCATTATTAAAAACTTTATTTAGAGTCCTCAGGATCATCAAATCCCTTTGAAATACTATTACATACTAATGACATTCACCTAAGTCATTATCTCACTAATAATATTTATTTCCTTCAACCTCCAATGTTTTCGATATAATCAAATTATTTGACCATTTCACTTACCAATTCTTCAGAAAACCACTTCATATATAGTAATATCCTTTACAGTAAGATTTTTTTTAAATTTTGTAGTTCAAAAAGTATAAAAATATATTTTCAAAGGGAGCGCGTTCACTCCGTTACAGTTGCTCGACTTTCAACGGTGAGAGCGCAGGTTCGACTCCCGAGGGGGGAAGGCTAACATTTATCAACTACATTGAAAATATTAGTTTTATGGATTAATTTTAATGCTAGAATGCTATCTGCATAGATGAAATTCCAATCAAATTAAATAGGCAAAAATATATTTAAGACACATACATCTATAAGTTGCAGTTTCTCTATTGAAAAGTCATTCTTCTCATATTAATATCAACATATATTTTATCTCATTATAGGACTGTCTAAGCAATGCTAAGTACGCCATTGCCATGGGAAGGAAAATCGGAGCTCCCATTTTTGCACTCCCCGAAGACATCACGGAGATGAAGAACAAAATGATCCTAACATTTATGCAAATCTGATGCTAGCTGATGCTTCTTAAATAATTTCCCCGACATTTTTCAGAGTATTTATCATTCTCAAGAATACAAAAAACCAATGTTTGCTTTATTTAAATTAAATCATATTCGCATTTTTTTAGTAAATATAATTATTATTTATCATTTCAAAACATTTTTAGCACATATTCTTCTATATGATTTTTTTCCCATAACACCCCTTTGAATTACTGTTGACAGCTAATTAAACCGGAATTAGCACTCCCCCCCCCCCTCCCTTTGTAACTGCTTACTATTTCGTAGGAGAGGAAGAATGGATTTAACCCGTGACTGATAATCTTTAAGTAACTGGCAATAAATACCCTCCTATTCCTACCCCCCCCCCCCCCCCAACCACCAAGAAGTCCTTTGTATCTTTAATGCTGTGACTTTTTCTTTCCCTCACTTTAAGCTGCCTCAATACAAGTCTTTTTGCATTTTTGTAAACTGCGGAGGTACAACTTTGTTATTCGTCCTCCCCCACCTCCAAAGATACATTTTACATCTATTTCTATTGGTTACTTGTGAATTTTTCAAAATACACATTTCTATGATTGTTTTTCCTCATTTAAAATCCGACTTCATTATTTATTATTCTTACTAGGGCAGACATGGGCGAACTAAGGCCCGCGGGCTGTATACTGCAGCTGTTAGACAATTTAATCTGGCCATCTGAGCTTGTCCAGTAAATAATAATATAATAATACTTCACAAATCGTTCATTACGTCTTGTCCATACAATACCGCGTTCTCACCAATCGATGGCGTGCTGACATTTAGGCCCGCAAGTCAAAAAGTTTGCTCATCCCTGTACTAGGGTATAGTTGATGGGTTTACCGACATAAATATAATTGTTGATTAAGATATGTCAATTGGCATAAATAAATCTCACAAAATACTTCAATGTTACTTGAGTAAAAGCCTTGTGATCTAGCAGTGACGAGAGAGGCGTTGAATTAAGCATCGACCCTTGGTAAGTAACCAATGGGGTGCATTTATTTTTCCAAGGGGGGCACTTTCTAATTTGATTTGTTTTACATATGGATATCACACTTTCAGCCCAAAACGTAAGTTTAATTTAATATTTAAAAATAATAAGTGTTTCCCTTAATTATATTCCTGTTTAAGAAAGATTACTCTAATAAGGTCGTATGTATTATGTGGAGAACCACATTGTTTTTATTGAAAAATATTTAATTAAATGTGCTTTACAGGTTAGATGAGGTTTCCTTGTAAATCAGTAAATAATAATTAAACGCTGATCCGAGTAATTTGGAAATCTAAAGTTGCACTTACGAGAAATGGAGATATTCTCAAAAGCTTTCTTGTATTTCCACCAGACATCATAACTTAGAATTTGTAAAATGATATAACTGAGGATTTTGAGTATTTCTTTACTCTCATATTTGTGGCCGTAATTTAGCAAGAGGCTTCAATACGAATTCTTTTTGGTTGCGTTAATATATATTATGCATAAAAATAAAATGTTGCTATTTTCTCTCGGTTAAAAACATTTATTCGGTAATCTGCAAAAATTATATACAAGAAACATATACTTTAAAACTTTTTATTAGACAGTTATTATTATTCTTTTTTAGCTTTAAAAAACATATATTTTTAAAGGTATTAAAGTAAATAGATTGATCCAAAACTATAATAATATTTGATGCTCCCGAAGACACCTTTACACAATTTAAATTGGTATTTTAACCGTAAAAGCCAACTATCTTGTAGCCGCTGCTATAAATATATTTCGGATACCATATGTCGACCGTCAGTCCTCCAGGCACATATGCTTTGGAGTTAAGGCTGGCCAAAGGGAAGTATTTTTATGATATTGAAAAATATGTACATATTACCCTTAATTATATGTAGTCATAAAACTTCTCGGACATTTGATATTAATATAAATGTGATGTCTAAAAATGATGGATTAATATATTATTTATCTTTTATATACCTTTTTTATAGAGCGTTTAAACGTCCATGATAAGAGTCTATCTATTCAACACATTTATGTACATTTAATCCATATTGCTTGGACATCACTTTGATTGCACTTTATGATGAAATTTAATTAATAACTAGAGGGCATATATACACTCAGAGAGTGCAAACCTCCGCCGTCACGGGGTCCTTATGAACCTTCCGAGGCGGATTTTTCACGACAGGGGCGGCGTAGAGGGACGGGGGAGGGGGTTCCCATCGACGGAAATTCCGAGAGGAAGACGCTCCCGGTACCCTATTTTACAGCACAGCGACATCTATTGGCAGAGTAGGCTAACTTGAAATATTTATTAGTATTTAGCTCGTTTTGCATCTTAATTCTGCACTCAGAGATGCCAAAATTTAATCACTTGTTACTTTTGACATTTTCAACAACTCCACAAGTTTCATCCGAATCCGTTTCGTACTTTTTGAGTTATCCTGCTGACAAACCAACAAACCAACGCCAGTGAAAACATACCTCCTTCGGCGGAGGTAATAAAAAAATCTAAATGGCCTTTAACATGAAAAAATATACCCACAGCCATTTAATTTTGTTATATATCTACTTTAACCCTTTCATAGGCATTCTCCCTACTTTGGAAATAAATTTTCTAAAAAGATTCTGGTTGTATATATATATATATATAAAAGTTTTAATTCGATTAGATTCCCAATCCGCAATTGCTGCTCTTCTTAATCCACTTACCTCAAGTGCTGAAGTCAGGGAGTGTAAAAGAAATCATATACAGAGGAAAGAACGAGGAAAACATATATATATATATATATATTGAATGGTGCAGAGGACACAGTGACATCACAGGAAATGAATTTGCAGACTACCTTGCAAAAAGTGGCGCACAAAGTAACAACCGAAAATTTGTTGGTGTGCCCCCAAGTTATGTCAAGAAAACAATAAATGATTATTTTCATAAACATGAAACACACAAATCTTATGTTAAAAAAACCAAGATCAAAGGTAGTCAAACCTCACCGTGAAGGCCTGAAACAAATTATTCAAGCCTACACAGGACATGGACCATTTCCCTCCACCTAAGTAGTTGGAAAACACAAGTGTAACCTGTGATCTTTGCAAGGAAGAGCCACAGACTGCAGACCACCTGATTAACAGATGCCCTGCTCTGTCCCTCGAAAGGCATGAAGAGTCTCAAGAAGAAGACGCGGACACCCAAATTCTAAAAAAAAATATATGTAAAAAAATGAAAAATATTACTGTAAATAATTTCAGTATTTAAGAAAGAATTCATTTTGCTGTTGTAACACAGATACCCCATTGTGTGGTTGTGTTCTTTACCTTAGTGTCTATTGTTTGTATTACTATTGTAATCGGCAATAAATTTTCTAACTGACTAACTACTAACTATACATATATATATATATATATATATATATATATAATATATATATATATATATATATATATATATATATATATATATATCAATAATTATAATTAAGAACCTTAAAAAATTGCCTTTTTTCTATACTCCAAATATGATAACTAGAAATAGATCTACCAACTAAGTTTATGGACCTATACCACAACAGACATTTGCATTGGCGGCAGCTAGAGTTCGGAATATCTCTCCAGAACTCAGATCTGCTCCCAGAGTCTGAGGGAAGCAAGGGAAGGGAAGACTGATCACAACAGCTCAAATCTTCTCCTTGTGTTTTGTTTCTGCTTTTATTTTTTTACTTTTACAGTTTTAAATAACTTTAAGTATTTTATAACGTTTTAGCTTCTGTATTTAAGTCTCCTAGATCAGATCATATTTCCTAGCTGAAGGGTTAAATATGTATTACTTTTAAATAAACTAATATATCACACTAAAAGAAGAAACCTTTTTTTCTTCATACACCTATTCATTAGATGGCGATATATAAGAATATAAGTTATTGGTAAAAGTTGCCCATCACTGTATCACTTTATTGGAAGGATACAGTAAAATAATTATTATATTTTATAAAATTAGGAATAATATGTATATCCCAGTAGGATAAATTAATCAAGTTATTCTCGCGTTCTTTCGAACTGTATCTCATTTATTACTAATTATTTGTATAGTTTGATAACAAAGTTAACTGACCTAATTCACCTCTTCTTTGCCACACCACTCTTATCTCTTTGCATTATATTTAATGCTTAGTGCCTATATCTACCACATATATGTTTAATTTTAAAAGTATTTTTTTGGTGTTTATCATATTGTAGATGGGTCAACATCCACCTTATGTCGGACGTAGGTACGTAGATCCACTCTCATCAGCCTCCAAGACTAATTCAGACGTCCCATTGCCTGTCATATTTTTCCAAAAACTCGTTTTCTCTATGGACCTTGGATGTAGCCGTTTACTGGACCAGCTGAGGTTCTTGCTCGCTCACGGATCTTATCCCCCCTTTGTGTAAAAAACAGCTTGTCAGGGCTCCCTTAAGGACACCTCAGAAAACAGCTTCCTTTTCACTCATATGGAACTTTATATCGCTTAATTATGGTTACAGTAGTAAAAATCTAAAAGTCCTCATTATGTATTTTGATTTGATTTTACTTAATAAAGTTTGAAGCAAAAAGATTACAAAAATAATGTTGTTAACTTGGGTGATTAATTAATTAGGGGACTTTTACAACATTAAAAAGCCTAAAATCCGATTCTAATGGTTAAAATCACTGTTTAATTAATTACTTACTTCGATTTGCATGTAGTTAAGGTTTGAAGAGATAACAAATGCTAGATAGAACATTTAAATTATCATAGATCCTAGGGTCAATTAGCCTCATTATAAGTCTATATGTATTAGAAATGATACAATTAAATCGAAGCAAACAATAAAAAAGATTCCCAGATTCGATAAACATTTGGATATAAAAAAGATTAATTACACTTTAATTAGATATATTCAACTAATATTATATGTATTTCAACTAAAACTTATTTGCTCTAAACCATTATCTATTTTGGTTATTTTAGCATTTTTTTGTTGCCTATTTCATTAGATAGACTTGCATCCGACTGGATATAAATAAGCATTATAGCGTGTAATTAATCTATTGATCCTAGGATCTTATCAATGGTTTTGACCAAAATGGTCGCTGACCCCGCCACGATCCCACAAATCGTTCCCTTTCAAGGATTCTTATTTAGGTTAAAATTCTCTGGAGTGAGGCTACAATGTCAGAAATGCTTTAATTTGGGACATATGAAGCAATATTGCACTAAAAAAAGAATGAAATCGTTCGAATATGAAAAAGAACTGAAGAAAATTATTGAGCAAAGACGTGCAAAAGAAATCACAGCTCCAAAGACTACTCATTCAGAAAAAGAGTTTCAAACACCTGAAACTAGTGAAGAAGTGTGTAATCCTTTTATTTGATTTAAATTATCAGCTTTTTGCTGGTCCGTTTTAGATAAAATAATATAAAATGTAAAAATATAAAAACACATAATTCCTGTGTATGAACACATACACATATATATATAAACATTAAAAACACGTATAAAATTAAAAATACTAAAATAAATAAATAAATCCCCCTAAATTGGGGTACTGCGGCCAATGGTCCTGGCTACGTCCCTTGCCGCAGCTAGTGTCCTGGCCGACCTCAGGGACTCATAATTGTTCCACACAGACACTGCGTGGGACGCAAATGTGTCTGTGCCGCCCCTTAATGGACACGCCACCGAAGTCGTAGACCTCGTCGGTCTCTTTGGGTTGGGAAGACGAGATCGCCAATTGGGTTTCTGGCACCACATCCCCCATCGTTGGAGTGGAAGCACTTCCAAGTCTCTAATGCCACAGCCATGACGGTTATCTCGTTGAGGGAGGGAATATTTGCAATACTAAGGAGATCCTCGATCCGAATGTGGTCCCGTCTCCTGCAACCGGCGATGCTCCTTGCCACGTCATTGATGGCGACCTGGACGGCCCTGTGTGCGGCATCCGGCTCCTTATTCTTATCAAACCTAGGTGTCGTCACGACCGCGGCTGCATACGAGAGCTTACCAATCATAAGCCCCCTGGCCAGTTGCCGAAGGTATTTTCCTCTCGGAATATGAACGGCCAACCTTGAGATGAGTGCTGCCCGTTGTTTTGCTGCCTTTACCACGTAGGCATTGTGGGGTGCGGTGGTGAAGTCTGAGTCGAACTTGACCCCAAGGAACTCAATCTCATCGGATGGGTGCAACTCGACGCCCCCAACCCTGATGGTGAAGGCTGAAGTGTCTTTTTTCTTGGCTTTGCCCCCAATCATGAATTGGGTCTTGGCGGCGTTAAGGACGAGACCATTCCCCCCTGCATATTTAGAGAAGGCATCCGCCTTCGTCTCTAACAAGAGCCCAACTTCCTCAAGGGAATTACCGACAGCCCATAGGAAGAAATCGTCCGCGTAACTGCTATTTTCCTCGTCTCCAATGCCAACGCAGGAGGTGACGTCCGCAACCAGGACAAGGTAGAGGATCGGACCTAGGATGGAACCTTGCCTCACACCATACTTTACGTTCAGGAAGTCGGACTCGGCGCCATTCCACACCACACGCTGTGATCCGCCAGAGAGGTATGACTTGAACCACTCCAGTTGCATGCCCTCGATCCCAAGCTTCTTCAGCTTCGGCAACAACTGTAGCTGGTCAACTGTGTCGAAAGCAGCTGAGAGGTCAAAGCCGAGGACCCCTACAACCTTCCCACTCTGCTTGGCTTTCAACCACTTTGCATGGGCAGTGGCCAACGCAGTTGTGGTCGAGCGGCCCCTCCTGAATCCGAACTGGGTGTTCGGAAGAGCCTCCGTCTTGGCCAGATGGATCTCGAAGTCGGTCTTTACGACGGTCTCCAGTATCTTGGAGAGTGCCGGCAGGATGCAGACGGGTCTGTATGATGCAGGATCAGCAGCAGACTTGCCCTTGCCCTTATAAATGGGTAAAACGTTCGACAATTTGAGAGCCGTGGGAACTGTTCCGGACGCCAAAGATCGGTTTACGAGGTGCGATATTGGTGTTTACTCCCTCAGGAGAAGCAGCTTCTCAAGTAACTCCTAACAATGATATCTATGAGGTAGATCCGTCAGAAAGTGGGCAAAGGAAAGCCAGATCATTGAGCGCCCAGAAAAAGACCTCAAACAACTCATAGCGCGGAAGGAGGGCTGTCTCCCTCAGTGGATACAACGAATCAAGATGCTCCGAACGATGATCTCGTGAGGCCCAACGGTAAATGAGGTGGAGGTAGATCAGATCCGGGAGTCAGACTCAGCGAAGAAAAAAAGGTCTCAGCTCAAGTTTCTTCAAAATCTTCATCACCGGGTCCGATAAATCAGGATCTGGAGCCATAGAAGAGTGTAACACAAGAGGAAGAGAACAACCAAGGAAACCTCCACGCCCTTACCTGGATGTCAGTGCCATTATGATGCTAAAACTCGTTCTCAATCTGGAAAAAGGATCCGGGATGATGTAAATCAATCCCCCGAAAAAGAAAAAAATCCCTCAAAACTCCAAAAAGCTGATTTTCGCATATAGATTTCAAAAATTATGACAGCTGTCATCAAAAAATTCTATCAAACAGAATAACGGATTACATGCAGGATGATGTATCGGAAAAATTTAGTCCAATATGGGTCTCAAAAAGATAATATCCCTAAACACAAGAGGAGGACTGGACGGAAAAGAAGGCACACACTGTTAAATTCTATTTTTTAGCAAATCCAGATATAGTATGTGTGCAGGATATTAGGCATGAAGTGTCATCGACTTGTTCTATTGATTGTATTTTATGTAAGCCGTGCCGCTATAATTTTTTTATATGGATCGGCTTCAAAGAGGAGTTCAAACTTTTCTAAGTAAGAGATTTAAGTTAGTGGAATGCATCGATGAATCTCTCAGGAGAGCAAATGACATAAAATATATATTTCCTCCGATAGCATGAGTTTCTGCCTTATAAATGCATATGGCCCCAACGTAACTCATCATTTTTTTTTCAATCTATTATTAGAGACTCTAAGCCTTTCAACACTCTCCCATTAATTCTTATTGGAGATCTAAATGTAGATTTAGAAAAAAATAGCATTAGGTATCCTAATTGGGGAATATTAAACTCATTGATATACAGTTAGGTCTCATTGATTGCGCTAAAAAGTTATGTTCGGTGAATTAGTGTCATGGAAGAGAGGATCACAATTCTAGAATTGATCTAGCATTAATATCTTCTTCAGTACAGTATCAAGTTAAAAGTGCTCTATAGGCCTTAGCCTTTCTCTGATCATCACATATTGAAATTAGGTTTAAATTTCCATGGAAAATCTAAGCCTTTCAAATTCTGAGAGATAATAAATTTAGGGAATAATGAGAAATAACTCAATCCAAAGTTTTACTGCTTCTTCATCCTCTGAAGAGATAGCTTCTACATTTACACGGGTAATCACAACCTCGAACTATATATCAAATTGCAGAAAACGTAGAATGGAAAATGAATCCAAAATTAATATTTTACTCAGCAAATCATTCCCTGTTGTTCAAACTTTTCCTTTGAGGTGTCAATTCCTATAGGATAGCGGAAGTTGTTGAGGCTGAGATGGCAGAAAAGTTTCTAAAGAAACCAGTCAAACATACGTTTAAAGAATTTACAAAGTCGCGATAAGTGCTCTGCTATGTCTATAAGTGTGATCCATCAAGAAGGCAAATAGATTACTAAGCCTAATGACATTCTACACTTCTTCTATAACCACTTTCGGGAAGTGGTTAGAGCCGACAGGATTGACTTTCCAAAGAAAAGGAGCTTCGTAAATGCAGAATCTTCACTCAAGACTGCATCATTTCTTATATTAAGAAAAAATTAAAAAGATAAGAAGGCTTCTTGTATTGATGGAATAGTAGGATAACTTTATACTCTCTTTCCGAATGAAGTAGCTCCTTTCCTTCTTCGATTGGGAGAGTTGATGGAGACGAGGGGTAGACTTCCTAAACACTGTCGACAAAAATCAACTGCTACCCAAATTGAAGCACTTGGGGTCAGGGGAACTCCATTACAATGGTTTTCCTCCTATATGTCTGGAGGTAGACAATGTGTCGACTGGAATGGTGCGAAGTCCTCCCTTCTACGGTCAGTTTGGTGTTCGCCAGGGAAGCATCTTAGGCCCTCTGCTCTACTTGACCCTAGTTGCAGATATGCCTGCCTGTCTGGGCATCCATGACGAAGACAACTCTGGATACGCAGATGACACCTGCATTTGGGCTGTGGCCAACGACCTCACCACCATCGGGAGACTTCTAACAGAAAGGGCAGAAGCGTTCTATCGTTTTGCGACGGGAATGGTCTCAAATGAACGCCTCCAAGACGCAGCTCCTCATTGGTGGTAGTGCCAAGGCTTCTGAGATCAAAACTTTACCATTACAATAGATCGAGTAGATGTAGGGCCATCCAGGACAATTGAGCTCCTTGGAGTCACGTTCGACACTGCTTTCTCCTCCAGTCCCCATGAGGCCAATGTGGTGCGGTCAGCAAAATAGTGTGCGGCGCTGATTAGTCGTCTTTCGTTCCACCTCCCACGCGGAGTATATTTGCAACAGTTGGCCAAAGGTCTTATGCTGGGTCGAGTCAGCTACGCTGCCGCAGTGACCAATGTACCTCGACTAAAAACCGACGTAACTGGTCCACCGAAGGCTGCAAGATCGATCCAGGTTTCCATAAACAACGCAGCTAGGTCTTTACTTGGCGTAAGGGCTAGCGTTCACATGCGGATCGATGATCTGCTCCACAAAGCCGGACTTCCATCCCTTAATGGGATATCAGTTCGGGCTGGGGCTATGGAACCTGGAAAGCTTTGCAAGCCGGGATGGTAGCAATGGCGACCGAAACCCGGTAGGCAAGATCTTATTCGGTGCCCAGGTGGGGTCAGATCGACTCGTTCTCGGACTGCCGGCCTCATCCGATCTCCTCTCCCTAAGTCGGTGGCCACATTTGTCACCAGTGCTGCAGCTATTTGGATAGTAGTCCTAAGCTTCGCAACGCCAAAACCATGAGGGAAGCCTATGTAGTTGCCAAGTCTTTGGAAAAATGTGCCCCTATATAGCAGACAATAGTGTTTTTTTTAATATTTTATTTATTTTTGTTTTAAATTTAAGGGTTTTTTTTTTTTCGAAGAAACCTTTGTTTTAATTATATATTTATATTTTAGTATTTGTTCGATTTATATAGTTTTATATATATATTTATACATTGTATAACTTTTTTTTTTTAAATTCCTGACATCCCTGACTAGCCAAAGTGCTAGGATGTTTCTTGGGGAAAAAGACGATTACACATTACGAAGGGAAGAATTTTTCTTGTTCCCAAGAAGGGAAACAGACGAACTTCAACCACTGGAGGCCAATTACAATCCTCAACTATTCTTACATAATTATTTCGAGTATTTGGCCCAAAAATGGAACCGGAGTTGAGCCAAAATATAGGGGTGCACTCAGAAGGGTTTTTTAAAACATAGGATATAACTGACGTTTCTCGCAATTCATGGCATTGTTTTATTTATGTTTTAATGTTTTGTGACATGTTATTTTTTTATATTTTAGATGATACCTAAGGTTTTTTAATGGATTTTAAAAAAATATTTATTTATATACTAATATGAAATGTGCGATGCACAAAAGTTTTTTTTGATGAAAAGTCTAGATAATGAATATCAACGACATCATCGCCTACCAGCAGACCGATTCCGAACGGTTCTCTCAAAAGGGCATTTTAAGACGTCCACCAAACACCCCTATCCCTAAACCGTGTTATGGAGATATCTCTCTCAAGAACTATCTCAATGGACTCGCTGATGTCTCGCCGGCAAGAATGTGTACGACCTCCCCGTATTAAAAATTATCAGACCGGCATGATAGAATCAAAAAATTACCTCTATGAAAGCTTCATTAAAGTTTGAATTTGTATTTTAGTATTTTTATGTTGGAGTACAAAATTTAGATTATGATGTCTATTAATGTAATTAATTTACGCATGTACTTCAAACCCTTATAAGAAATGAAATACAAAAAAAGCAGTATAGCGTGTAAATTATCTATTGATCTAGGATCTTATCAATGGGTTTGACCATAATGGACCTTCCCTCACGGGAGTCGAACCTGCGTATTCAACTTTGAGACTTGAACACGCCTTAACGCACTGAGCTATCGAACTCCCTTAAGAATTCACTTCATTAACTTTTTTAAGTTTATTAGTTATTTATATTAATCTGGAAGGGTTATTTGAGCAATGATAATTAATTCTACATACACAAGCCAGGCAGGAGGATTCCGTATACCTAATGTAGTAAACTAATAATCGACATGCAACAAGCATTGCATTATGCCAATGTTTAAAGTATACTTTTAATGACATGAGACTTGAACACGCCTTAACGCACTGAGCTATCGCACTCCCTATAGACTAAATGATTACTTCGGGGAAGATTAACAGCCATATTGAAGAAAAAAATGGCAAGAATTAAGCAAAAGCAACAAACAAACTACACTTTACATTACTTAAAATACGACTCCCAATACAAAGCCTTTGAAATTTGATATACTTTTAATGCCCTAAAAAGATTACGGGATATTTCAAATATTTTTTTAAATAAATATATATACAGGGTGATCACTTAATTGAGACTCACATATTACAACTACAATCTTGTCATTAAATTTTCACAAATATTTTTTAAACAAAATCACCCGTATATATGTGATGTATTTTCTTAAAATGAAGCATGGGCAATTTTTTAGAAAATACGAAAAATAAGCGTTTGCTATTCTATGAGAGATGCTCTACATTTTTTATGATTTCAACTTTTCGATTAATTCACTGGAAAATGCGCTTTCGAACATTTAATCATCCTTAAAAATCCCGTTAAAAATATATCTAGCTACAATAGTTGGTATCCTTAGCTTAAGCATTTCATACACAAAAAATATGAAGAATAAAAGGAGGGGCAAAGAAAATATTGTTTTCTTTGGATAACAGTATGAAGATGTTTGATAAGAACCGGTTGATATGCTAGAGTTACCAACAGTAACATTTGATCATCTCACGACTAAGTAGAGAATTCAATATCTTCATAGACTCATAGCACATTTTTAGGATCTTTTTGTAATTACTCAAAAGTTTAATATTAAAATATATCCATTTTAATAGTTTGTCGTTATGATAGATTTGTCAGTTGATGATAAAAGGTAGAATTTACAGGAATAATGTAATGGAGCTGAGTTTTTTTAACTAAAGCATAGGCATTCTTTACTAAGTACCAAAAATAAGCGTTTGTTATTCTATGGAAGATGTACTTCATTTTTTATTATTGCATGTTTTCGATTAAGTCACAAGAAAATGCGCTTTTCAACAATTAATGGTCTTTAAATCATGCCTTATAAATATATCTAGCTTCATTAGTTGGTACCCATAGCTGAAGCATTTCATACACAAATGTAAACATAAATATTATGAGATGGTGTTAAAATGAATATATATTGTAAAAATGTTCTGACTCTGGAGGAATAAGTTGTCGTCTAATCTTTATTTGAAAACCATCATCCAGTGATCGATTTGATGTCTTCTTAGCCCTTAGTCCGAGATGGAGAAAGATGACGAGAACACAATAGAAAAAGGATGCGAAGACTCCTATAGTAAGTAATGAATCGCCTGTCTATATGCCTCCTCTTGTGAAAATTAATTTTTAATGCACTCTCAGTAAAGGAATGGGACAATTGGAAGTTCCATTGTAAAGATGGATAGGATCATTGCTCACTCCTGGAAAAGTCGAAGGAACGAATCCATTTCATCAGGCCTCTTGGAGGAAACGAAAAGGGACTCTATTGCAGCCTTAATTACTAAAATTCGACTGACATAATAAATATTGTCCACTCTGAGCAAGGACGTCTCCTAGTCTGAATTACAATCACGGAGGAGCCACAATTGAATCTGAACTTCGAGCCTTCCCATGTCAGACAGAGAGAGGGATTTCTAAGAGATTCCTTAAGGAGGAACTTAAACTACCATTCGTCGAACCTCGGAACCTGAACATCCACACCATAAGCTTTTCAAGGAGGCTTACATGCTGCTAAATAAATCTGGATACCGTCCAGGTCCACTTCATAAAATGGCTTCTGATTCCGGAATGACTACTGTATTTTCAGTATGGCTCATATTGAAAAATCCTAAGAGTATGTCATTCAACGGAATATATTTTTGTTAAATATTTGAAAATCTATTATGTATTTTTCCTTCATACCATTAAGATGAAAATAAAATTTTTTATTCAAGTGGATATGCTTCAACATTTGCTTATATAGCCTGTGAAATTTAACAATTAAAAAAGGAATAGTCTTGATTCCTTCCAAAAGGCCATAAAGGATAAACCCTATGGCGAGCAACCTTTTAACTTACATGTTGGGGGGAACTACTTATACTCTAATACAGTAGTTTCCTCCAAAGATCTATTTTTAAATCTATTTATGTCTACGAAAACTCATTTCTAAAAAAATATTACATTCCAAAATTATAACAATTAATACAGATGATCTCTATATTTTCATAACAAAAAGATGTTTATTACGCATTGGTTTCTCTAAAATACCGAAAAAAATTATATTTTTCTACTTACTTAAGTGATTTCCTTTAATATCCGTTATTGTGTTATAGTATTTATGTTCGTTTTCGAGGGATAACTTGAAACTATTTTTATTTGTATTAAGTTTAAATACATATATTTTTACTTATATGTATTTTAGAACGTAAATAAATTTATGACGAATTCATGCTAGCTATTATTTTAAAAATATTTGAACACTTTTATTAATTGGTAATTGCGTGAAAAATATATTAATCCACCAAAAACTATATAATTAATTCTTCAATATATAAAATTCCTCATTTAAATAATTGTGCCATACGTTATAGGTCTTCAGGAATAATTATATTTCATACATAGATAAATTTATGACGAATTCATTTTAGCTATTATTTAAAAATATTTGAACATTTTTTTAACTAGTAATTGCGTGAAAATATATTAATCTACCAAAAATTATATAAGTAATTCTTCATTATATAAGATTCCTCATTCAAATAATTGTGCTATACGTTATAGATCTTCAGGAATAATTATATTTCATACATATAATATATATTACAATTTATAGTTGTAGTTTTTTTGGCCATAAGGCGATACTTTATTGATTTCTATAAGGATATATGTAGACATACAAACTAGACAATAAAAAATGTAGCAAAAAATATTCAAAACATATCAATCGAATAAAAACTTTTTGGCAAATATATATATTTTCTGTAGAAGTTACACCGTAACAATGAACCATTCTTTAAGTTTTATCAGTGATAAGAGAATCAGAAAAATATAGTTAAAATAATGTTAACTCTATTTATAATGATTTGATATACATAAATTACTAACGTAAAATAGGTTGATATATACTTTTCATTTGTGCCGTATCCTCGAAAAATGGCAAAACCCTCTTTCTATACAATTTTTCTATTAAAAAAGAACAAATGTTTAGAAAAAGAGGGTTTGGTTACACTGTCGATATTGTCTTTTTATACAATATAAAATATAAACTTTGAAAAGGATTAGGTAAAAGTTGGGCCAAGGGACAATTCGTTTATCTACATTAATTATATTTTAAAATTGGCAACTCATGATGTGCTATTCGGAAGGTAGCTCAAAAATATTTGCGTGTAATGATTAGGTTTCCAAAAATCATTTAGTATTAGAAGGATTCGCTCGTTAAAATCCTTATATGACTTCCTTCCATTCCTCAACGACCTCTCAGTCCTCACGGAGACCGTCTCAGGCTGAAATCGTGAGGCACAGTAACAATGCTTCACGACGGAAGAGCTTAGTCCTGCACTTATACGGCCCCTTCTTGGTCAGGTCCACCTGAAACTCCACGTCACCCACGAAGAAATGGATGTATTCGTCGCTTATCTAAGAGACAGGCCTTCTGGAATGGCCTGCCACGGATGACTTCTTCCATCTCAACCTTAGCAGATCGCGAAGGGCATTCAGCTAAAGTTTATTCATCCGGAGTTCCCAAGGACACATCTGATTTGCTGTCTCTTTCAATCACAGTTGATACTCGGGGGAACGGGCTCCCAGTACCTTCAGCCAAAGTCCGTCGAATGGCTTGTCATGGAGGTCTTCCTTCTTCCCGGCCGACCTTGGCAGTGCGTGAAGACGCCCTCGGTTGAATCCTGTGGGTCCCCGTGGACTATAGAGAGAAGACTGGAAGAGTTCTTTGGATCAAAGCTGTAGGAGATGATGAGTCTGAAGAGGAACTCCTGAGGATTGACTTCACGCCAAAGAGGTTGAAAAGAGCAGGTTGGGAAACATGGTTTGATCAGTGTTTGCACATTAGATTCCGTCGAAGTCCCGTCGTTCTAGTCATTATACTCATTGCAGGGATGAGAGTCGAAAAGAGGGATGACAGTAACTTAAAGAGATATTTTCTTCTTTCTGAGTGAAAAAAAACATCATCACAGACGAGACCAGTTGATATGTACGTTACCAACATCAGTAAATGCTCATGATATAAGGCTAAATACAATATTTCACGACTTTAGGTGTCAATTGCGCATTTTCTGAAGCTTTTTGTCATTATTCAAAA
>CP045905.1:4669448-4688215 GCA_013387185.1 Caligus rogercresseyi
GTAACTCTCTAAAAAATATAATTAGTTTTGACACTTGTAAATAATTATATGTAAATTAAAAGGCAAACCTGTTTTTTTTTCTACGTAACAAATCACAATAATATTAAATGCAACCTCAATAATCACATACAAGTAGTTACTTAATTGATTTTTCGAATTAGTACAAAGATATATAAATTATAAAACGGATTTGAAATGCTCAGATATAGCAGAAAAAAAATAATACTGACATTTGTGGTTATTCTACTTTCCACAAAGATAACTGTGTCGAACTATTAGAAATGATGAAAATTCTGATTTTCAAAAAAAAGCCATAAAGTCAAACCTTTTTCGGCCATATTTTGAGTGGCATTTTTGGAATTTACGTAAAAATAGAGACTCAATTTAGAAATTTCAGCCCAGGGGCAAAATCCTGTTACATAGGTTATTCATATCTTGACAGATGCAATTCAATCTAAGGCAAAAAAAATTATTTGCTGCTTAAATCCTAAGAATTATCATATAAAGATGGGATTTTATTTATGATGATATATCTTACTTAGTCTTAATACATATCCATAACAGGAATTCTCATATAAATAAACATAAGATAGTTTAATTAAGAGTTCTACAAGTTATCCTTTCATTTTCCGCTGTTTTGCAGCCTTTAATATAGCAAAACTAAATAATTTGTTTCACTTTTATCTGCTAAATCCTTTTTGACTCAAAAAAGGATTGTCGCTTAGAAACCCTTTCATTATATGTTCTAAGGCAGTGGTTCCCAAAGTGGGGGGGCGCAGAACAATTGCAGGGGGAGCGCGGGAAAAACGAATGAATGAAAATATAAATACCGTAGACTAAATAACACTGCTAGAAAATGGACAAAAACAAAAAAAAGGTTGAGGTTTGTATTAATTACAATGTGTGAAATAAACTGCAATGTGACTCTGAGAACAAAATGTGTGTATGTCCTTTTTTGGGAGGGGGGGGGGGCGCAAAAATGTCTAATGTACCAAAGGGGGGCCCAGCAGAAAAAGTTTGGGAACCACTGTTCTAAGGGAAGTTTACACATTAAAAGTAATATTTGACTCACCTTTACTTCTTGTATCCTTCAAGAGTTTAAAAAAGATTGTCACTGTTATATGATTTTATTTTCAGGTAACTTTAAAATTTTCCGAGATCATAATTAAATTACTTTTTATTGTACTAAGTCCTTTTAAGAGTTTTTCTTTGAAGGATCCTTTATATCATTTCTGTTATGCTTTCAGGAACTTTACATGTTTAGAGGTCATATTTAAGTTTCGTCGACGCCTGGGCTATTATTTGTTTCATACCTACATCCTACGTGCTTGATCGTCATGATGTCTTGGATATCCTTTTGGATCAAGCCGGAGGCAGTTCCTGCTCGAGTAACGCTGGGTGTGACGAGCCTCCTCACCCTCTCAACACAACACGCAAACAGTCAAAAGTCACTCCCGCCGGTCTCCTACATAAAAGTAAGTTACCATTTCATAAAGTGCATTTATATTAAGCATTACAAGATTCAATAGAATAATCTACTGCTGTTATGTTATCAGTAGCATTTGTGACAAATCAGCCTGAGCTATATATATATATCAGACTTGTTGATTTGTCGTTCATTTGTAATCGTTCGCAAACGATGACGACAAAAATTTGATGAACGACAATAACAAAAAATATTATCGCTCTTGGGTCAAAAAAAAGACAAAGATTTTTCTTTTTTCATGGAAAAAACCCCTTTTTAAAAAAACGTCCTCACGTTTTTTTCAGAATGAACGAGATACTTTTTTTTTGTTATAAAAAATCGTCATTTTTTCAGAGCGACAAACGATAAACGAACGATGAACGACGAACAATTCAATCTTAAACGAACGATGAACGACGAACGATAACTTTTGGTGATATATATATATATAGAGAGAGAGAGAGAGATAGATACATAGATAGATAGATAGATAGATAGATAGATAGATAGATAATAGATAGATAGATAGATAGATAGATAGATAGATAGATAGATAGATAGATAGATAGATAGATAGATAGATAGATAGATAGATAGATAGATAGATAGATAGATAGATAGATAGATAGATAGATAGATAGATAGATAGATAGATAGATAGATAGATAGATAGATAGATAGATAGATAGATAGATAGATAGATAGATAGATAGATAGATGATGTATCAGACTTGTTGACGTTTGCTAAAAATTGTCATTGTTTTACGTTTTCCAAATTTGTCGTTCGTCGTTCATCCTTCATTTTAAAATTGATTTTTCGTCCTTCGTCGTTTCTTTATCGTTCGTTTTTCAAAATAAATCATCTCAGTTATTCTTCGAAAAACAGACATTTTGTTAGAATTAGTTCATTACCATCAATTGACCAGGCGCTAGTGAAACTTAAACAAAATGCATCCTGATCAAAAAGTGTAGACGTTTTTTAAAGACGTTTTAATCAATGTTTCTTATATCACTCTAGCAAAAAAAAAAAGTGACGACGTTTTTTTTGACAAAGTAATTATTTCTCTTCCAAAGGAAACAAAAGAGACAACACAACATGGAATGTGATATCCCTATGTTGGCGCCAGGTAGACATTCACAAAGATTTATTTAAAAAGAACAAACCTGCAAATTAATGTATTTTTTTTAAACGAACGATAAGAAATTTTCGGTTGTCGTTCGCCAAAAATTTGCCGTACACGAACGATTACAAATGAAAGACAAATCAACAGTCTTATATATAAATACTTTATTTTTTGACAAATATATTTTGTTAATATTTAAAATCTTATTTAGGCTTTCCTCTCACGGGTAACCTCCTATTTTTCTTACAGGCTATAGATATGTTTATGTCTTCCTGTACCGTCTTTGTGTTTCTGAGTCTCATAGAATACGCTTTCGTGAACGTTATGATGGGTGCATCAGTGAGGTGGAGCGGAAGGACAAAACGGCACATCTACGGAACATAATAGTGACGGCAAATTCGAACATAACATACAACATGCCAAAGTTAAATCAAAGAATGAATCAAATAAGGTACGCAGCGACGAGATAACATTGATTGAATCAAAGATTTTTGCTCGAAATTAAATAGATGACACACCAGTCACGCTATCTCTGAAAAAGTAGAAAATGAATATCACCGATATCTATACTTTTGAATGATTTTATGGCCTTAGTATTTCTAACAACGGTCATGAGCATAAAGCTATAACGACATAGAGAGCTTATTGGATTCTTCAGAGAAATACGTTTTTTGTGCCCAATATACATAAACAAATCTTTCTATGATCAACTACGATAACGTAGTACAAATTACTTTATTTATATTGGAACACAAAAATACAGCTAAACAATGATTTTTCTCTGCTATTGAAGGAATCAGCTCTCTATATCTTTATATCTCATGGTCATGAGCCACAATATTTGATGAAAGAAAAATATTGGCAGACAATAAGCATATTCGGTTGCAGCCTAAGATTGTTTGCTTTTAAGGCTAAAGTTTAACCTACTATTATGTGTACTCTTTTGATCTTCTTGACACGAAAACATCACCTTCAACTCTAAATAATTATATTATTACTTTTCTCGTCAACAAAAAAAGTTGTAGGCTAAGAAGTCAAGAATAATATTAGTTTTCCCGCTTGCTGGTGTGACAAATTTAAGACCACAGGCAAGTGAAGAGTCAGCTCTCAGGACAAATGGGGCCTACCAAGCATTTCAATATACTTAGTAGAAGACAAAACAAACAGTGATTTTTTTAAATATTCGATCTATATGATTGGACTGAGACAAAGGAATTTTTTCTTTCTACGAAGCTGAAGCTCTGTATTTTTTTTTGTTTTACGATTTTACTTGTAGTAAACGAATGTCATATACCCTCTTTTCTACAGGTTGATGACTTGGACGGTGTGAATTATATAGACGCCTGTCCGAAGCACAGTGGTGAGAAGGGCGACGAGGGTGATAACGCTGAGGGCGGCGGTGGGCTAGGGAATAACATAGGACCCCGAAGCGGCCTTAACCGACTCTTCAACTCCAAGCACACGCCCAAAAACGAGATCCCAAGGAAATCATGAAGAAGCGACGTGAGCGTGCCATCTGCATCGACCGCGTCTCAAGAGTCATTTTCCCATCAACTTTTATTCTACTCAACATTGTCTACTGGCTTATATTTAGTGAAATACTGGACACTCTCAAGGAAAAAACCCTATTTTAAAGAAAAGTCTCAATTAAAAGGTCACTATAATTTTTCGTACTCGTGGTCGGCTAAGGGAGCTTTATATGATGAATATTAAGAATTAAAAGTTTCCTAATTATGACGTCATTCATCCGAATTTCAACAAATGAAACTACATTTTGAATAATAGAAAATATACAATACTCCAATACGTTGTTCCGTTGCAGTAGAGATCCAGATCCAGACGAGTCGTTGACTCTCCTGGTAGAGATCACGATCATATCCTCTCCTAGGAGAGACTAAAATCGTGATATATATCATAAGAATTAACGACTCTGCTAGAAGAGATTAGGAGTGTTATCTCTTATAGGAGGGATGACAAATTAAATATGGAGATGATATGACAATGTTACTCTAACTGTTTTTTTAATCTGTTTTCTTCTCAGATCAGTATCAAATTATTATCACATAGGTCGATGATATAGATACAATTTTAGTATAACATTGCGTCGCATTTGCTTTCTTGAACACAAAAATGAAATCATTTTCACCGAAATAAAGAATACAAATCGCACATAAAATAAATAGTTTGTGCAACATCGTAAAATATTATCTCTTTTATAAGACGTCTCTCTCCTAGAAGAGTTATGGATCGTAATCTCTACCAGGAGAGTCAGGATTCTACTGGATCTCCATCTCTGCTGCGATATATACAAAATAATTAGTCAACTGATATTGTAAGACAGGGACTTCATATAATTTATCTTTTATGGTGGAAATAGTATAGCTATATATCCTGTTATCATTTTTTGCCCTGTAAATAACGTCCCCTTGCGGCAGGAATATATACTACGCTTTCTCTTTTTAAATTGGGAACCACAACGTCAGAAGATTAATTTCTTATATTCATTATTTGGCACCAATACTCATGTATTTGTGGATGGACGTCATTACATGGAAAAAAGCAGAATAGAAAAAATCATTATTATATGTTATTATAGAAAAATCCCTTTCTTAGAACGTAACTCGAAAGATGTGTTAGATGGTTCATAAAATATTTATTTATACGAACTCTAAGAGGTTCCTTTTTACTTCCTGCAAACTTATAAACGTTATTTTTATATGGGAGGAAAACGTATGGGTTATATCGAATGTTCTGAATAAATCTGTGATGTCATTATTAAAAATAATTTCTAATCACCAGCATATATAAAAAATTGACACTTATCCAAAAATAAATGCGTCTCAGCTGTTAATGATAAGACAAAGGAACATTTTTTCTTAAATTCAGGATTCATCATAATCTTGAACTTATCAATCATCATAGTTCTATTAGGAGTTCTACTTAAAATGATTATTCTTGTAAACAAAGTATCATTAAGATGGCGGCCATTTACTCTCGAGTTTAGTTGACATTTTTTTTATCCCTTACTTTTGGTTGGTGTTTCTTTCAACTATTTAATTTGTCGTTGAACCCTACAAAAAATAAATATTTTGGATTTATAAAATGCGACAAATAATACACCATATTATTTTGTGTATTATTGAAATCTGAATATATAATTTTCTGTTTATTCTTTTATGATTTAGTATCATGTGTCAATGCCATTACGTCAAAGAAAAGAGTAACATCCCTTTCTGTGGCTTATATCTTGCTTCGCGCAGGCTTCCAATTCATTGTATTATCAGAATATCATCAACTTATATCTAGGTATTTAATGAGTGCCTACAATATATAATGAAGGAAAAGAACCCTTAGCCTTACAAGTAGAATTACGTCGTAAGAGCTGTCTTTGTAGCAGCTGACTCAAGTCAGGCTCAAAAAATTCTTATTTATCGTAAATAAATAGACTTTTGCGATAATTTTTTCGAAATATAAAAAAAAAACTTTATAGATCTATTAAAATACACAACTATGCCTCCTGGCAGTGTGTAGATTGTACAAATCGCTAGGAACCCGAGGACTTTCTCTTTTTTTATTTCCCATAGAGCAATCCTCCAATATATGAAAGGTTTGTCATAGATGCTGATTTATTAAGCAACAATAACATAGGAATAATAATAATTATTTGGATTCCATGCGTTGTTTTGAGCCTAAATACTCTTTCATCAGGTGGCACTCCAATCTGAAGAAAACTACACATGACATCATTGGCGGCCACTTGTTGATAGTTGGTGTATGATAGATATAACATTATAAATATCTTCTTAAAAACACATTTTAAAAGTAGTTTTACTTGTTATATATTTGTGCTATAGGGTTTTGTGCATCAAATAATTATTAACCGGTCAGTGAGCATAACAGCGTTCCACCCAGTGGCATCAATAGGTCATTAGTTTTTATGCTCACTGACGAGCTCTATTTACATATTACATGTATGACGTCAAGATGGCAACCAAATAAAACTACGTTGATCAATATTATGAGTGATATTTTTGTTTCTCTAAATCAACAAGAATAGGTGAAAACTAATTTATATTATATATTTCTACATTATATATGTAATCCCATGCTTTAGAATTAAAAGAGTCTGGACATAAAACAAGTACTTAAAAGAAAGGATTTACCAAAGTCCAAATTAGGAGGATCTTATAGTATATATAAGCTGGTGCTTGGACTTACTATCAAATTAGACATTACTTTAAACAATCCAAATGTAATATAGTATGGGTACAATTGAATTTCACTATGATATATTCTGAAATAAAGTAAATCTATTCTTGATATATATCCCTAATATATTATATGAAATCAACTTTGTTAAGGTTTCCCGCCACCCATTGTTTGAGCATCTGTTTTTTTTGTACTATAAGGCACTTCTTTAACACAAGGACCGTTGGAAGTCAAGGTTGGTCCATATTGCCAAGAGAGCTGAATGTTCGCATGCTGGTAATTTTGAATGACGTCACACGCGGGAAGTTCAACATTAATAATGGTAGGCTTCATCCTTCCGTCATCAAAAATATATTATTAAATTACATTAGATTTTAGATGACGTGAAACATTGGATTTATAGTTCCTAATAGCTCACTACGGATGATACCGGATTAAGTTCATGTGAGGTGAGATTATTCTATGATCTAAACCAGAGATGGCCAAACTTTTTGACTTGGTGGCCACTTTGGGTTATAAAATTTGAAAAAGGGACCACATTAGTACATTGAGTGTCCACTTTCCTTTTCTTTGGTCCGCTCATTCCTACAGAAGGGCTCAAATGGCAAAGAGAAAATTCAAGAGAGATATAAAGCCTAAATGGAAGCGCGCCATCTATTGGTGAAACACGGCATTGTATGGACAAAACGTAATGAATTATTTATGAAGGATTATTATTTTATTTATTGGACAAGTTCGGCGGGCCGGATTAAATTGTCTATTGGGTCGTATACGGCCTTAGTTTGCCCATGTCTGGTCTAAACACACAATAATAACATTTATGACGCTGCAATGTCGATGAAAACCTTGTTATAACAAATGTCCGTGGAGCGAGGTGAAGTACAATAAATATATCGACAATATTTTAATTTTGGAGGGAAAATGTATATGACGTCATGGGTGCAATGGTATATAAACTCCTTTGGCTGGCCGCTGGTCTATGTGTGTATTCTGTATGTAATTCCATTTGTGATTTCTTCTCAAGTTTTTAAATATCATATTTATTATTAATAATGTACCACAGCCCTTCCCACTACTACTATTAAAATAACGATCGTAAAGCCTCTACACTTTAAATAAATACAGTATAATATAATTCATATTTATTCTTCTTTTTAAAATATATTATTAAATCAAAATAGTTTACATCTAATAACAAAATATTTTTTAGTGTGTGTATAAAGATATATTTAATTTCTTTTTCATAAATATAGTTTCAATTTAAAAAATAATGGACTAACTATAGGGTTTGTTTTTTCTGGGGGTTGTAATGCCTTTTCTTGGATTCGAAGGACAATCAAATACAATTTCAAAGGGGACTCGGTGAACTCAGTGGACAAGAGAGTGCTCATCCCGTAATGGTGAGCGGCAGTGGATGTGAGTCCTGAGAGTGGAATGCCGTTTTTATCCAACTCATTGAAAGATTATAGGTTTCAAAGGCGAATTTCGATTATTTAACACTATAAATTTTAATAATATCAAATATTGATTATATATATATATACAACTTAAACCGATTATATATTGTATATGGCTATGTATATATAATATAATATTATAGTTAAATTAAAACCCTAGACTGGAATCATAACTAATTGAATTCGCTTATGAAAATACAATCACTCAATAGAATTATATCTATAAACTCTGTCTATCATGTAAAATAACATTAAGAAAATAACATGCACAATTAAAATACAAATAAAGAGAACAAAAATAAATATATAAAATCGTTCATAGTTCTTGGAAGAACAAGTCCTTAGAACACAATTAATGTAATTGCGACCACTGGCAATTACTCCTAGATAGATTAAGTGGAATGTATATATTTAAGATATAAAACATTTTCAATTTAGAGGACATTTATATAACACAAGCTTTCTATTCCAATACCCATACGAGAATTAAGTAGACAATAAAATAGTTGGGGGTGAAAACGTGCAAGTATGTATTTCAAGTGAGAGATGAAATGTGAATGAGATAGAGAGAGGAAAACCTCCTTATTTATACATAAATATAAGATTCCAAAATGAACATTCTCAATCCGGAGGATTGCTAAAAGGCGTGCTCACTATGTTCCCGCCAAAACACACCTGAATAATTTAAAAAGCCTCCCTGCATCGCAAGGAAAAAAATAATAAGTCCTACCGTGCTCTCGTTTCATTTATTGAAGGGAATTCTTTTTTTTTATCAGTTCGTTTATTATGTAAAAAATAAAAAAATGAGACATTTACATAAAACCCAAAGCAAATGCGTTATAAAAACATAAATAAACATTATAGTTTAAAATTTTTGCTCTGGGGAGGAACACAAACAATAAAATATTATATAAATTAAAAAACAATACAAATCATCTTTTAAAATAATTTTACAATCAATTACAGAACTATTAAATTTTAAAACTCTAAACAAAATGTAAAAATAAAACATAAAAATTCAGAAGGCTATATATTAGCATATTTTTTGAAATAATTTTTATCAGTTTTTGATGTTGGAGGGAGAGACTTGGGAAGTATTTAATGATTCTTCCGGCAGGCGTCCACGTTGCTCTTTCTTCCAGCGAGGGGATTTTCAAAGATAAAGCTGCATATCTTGCTGCTGCCGACAAAAATATGTTCCTCAGCTCGAAGGGATGCAGGGGTTCGTTGAAGGACAGCTTTTGACATATCAGGGCCTTTGAGTTTAAAATACTAAAGGTCAGTGCCTTAGACTCCGGTGATTTGTTGTTCTTTCCGAGGCCGAAGAGAACAATGCCTTTCCAAGCATTTGAAGATTCACAACGGAGATTAGGTGAGTTTAAAAGAATAAAATCTTTGAGAATTTCACCACACGACACTCCACAAATACATGAAGTGTCGAGTTGAATAAACACCCACAATCTTTACATGGTCTTGTAAAAAACAAAAGATCGGCCGAAATCATCAATTGAGAAGTGAATTTCCTTCCATCATGAATGCCAAGTAATGATTCAAGAATCCGATTGTTCCATTTTGAGGGGAGGCCAAGGAGATTCAAATATTTTTTGCAAATTTTGTCCACCTCTCCTTTATGAGATGGAGGAGACATTTTCAAATGCCAAGGTGTACAAAGAATTTGTTGTTGAGATGTCCTTGTCAAAGGATACTTAAATCGTCCATCCGAAAATATATTTTCTTTGTGGAGGTCATGAATGGTAAGGATTCTAGATTTGATGGCTTCTTCCTCCAAACTCTCTGGTCGTGGTAGATTTTGAAAGTAAAAACTCTTGTTGGCGTTCTGTCTAATGACGTCAACAGTTGTATTGGTGTCGTAAATTGGTTTTAATTTCCATAAAATACGCTGAGCGGCACCCCAAACCCGAGAGAGTCTTGACGTTATATGATTTGTCAGGTCAGAGCCGAACATCAGCCACCAGTAAATTTCATTATATGCTATTGATCTCCTCCACTCGATAGAAGGATTTGTAGTTATTTCATTGAAAATTCTCACATACACCTTTGGTATTATATGGCACAGTCGAGTAAGACCTCCCCGAGAGAACGCTTAGGTCTTTGAACAGAAGGAAGGTAGTGCTGATGGAAAAGGGCTCGTAGCCATTTTTCCTCCTCGAGAATGGCTTTCTCGGCAATTATGGGATGAGAAGACGCCTTGTATAATAAAAGAGGGACTACCTTTAAATTATACAAGTCGATTCTTCTCTGAATGTTGAAACTCCTCCATTTCGTTATATTATAAGGGATTACTGAAAACACACTCTTCCAGCTCTTCTCGTCGATTCCTTTACCATTCCAAGTAACTCCAAGAATGTCCACTTGATTTTTAATTTGGCAGGAGGCAATTGTACTTGTTCGAGGGTTCCATTGACCTAGTGGTAATATCGTTGTTTTGGATTTATTGATTGCAAGGCCTGATATTTTCTCGTAATTTGCAAAAAAAATCAGAACTATCTCCACTCTCTTAGTTAGTTGAAGCTCAGAGTGTCCTTCTATCATAAGAGTCACATCGTCTGCATAAAGGTCTATTAAATGCTTAGAGCCCTTGATGTCTATACCAAAACCTTTATATTTTTTCATTGTCATTCGAACTAAGTCGTCAACTGCTGCTACAAAGAGTAGAGGAGCAGATGGACATCCTTGTCTGCAACTTCTAGTAAGGTTGATAGGATCACTTTCAATTCCATTTAATGATATGGTTGAAGTGCCATTTCGCAGTAGTGCCCGAATAGGATTAAAATACTCCCTTGGTAAGAGCTTCCTTATTGCATTCATAATATGAACATGCGATATGGAATCGAAAGCTTTTTGAAAGTCAATTGCTATTATTGCTCCAAATGTTTTCCTTTCTTCCACCGAGTCGATGCATGCCTGAATGTTTCTGGAGACGTCGAAGATTTTTCTTTTTTAAGAAAGCCCTTCTGTTGACAGCCAATCTTGTTATTGAGAATTGGTTCTATCTTTTGGGCAAGCACTCCCGATAATATTCTGTAAGAATAATTAAGAATGGTGATGGGCCTGGGGAATTTCAGTTATATACAGGGTGGAAAGATCAAATCCGGCGGGTTTTCAGGACACCTTTAACAAGGATGACGTCATCGATCCGCACAGCTGATTTATTAGCAGACGGCAACATATGAGAGATCATTTCAGTTGAATTTTATCATCGTCATGGCCAATATGGAAATCTACAGCCTGTTATCTGGAACGAGCAAGAACGCAGGTGTGCCGTTATCCAGATTCTTTGTATAAAGGGCAACACCATCCATCAGCAACACCAGGTCTCTGAGCTGCTCGGGATCGACAGAAGAAGGGTTGCTGAACTCAGGCAGCAGCTGAAGGATACCAGGGACCCTCGTGCTGTCGTCGACAGGGCCTTCAGGCCCTCCGGCAGCGCCCGCAAGGCCGGACCCCCAACTTCATCAGGAGGGTGTTAGGTATCTTCGAGCACGACCCCAGCAGGTCCATCAGGGATGTCGCCAAGGAGCTGGACGTTTCTCACGTAACTTTGTTGGCCTGTGTGAATGAGGATTTGCGTTGTCACAGCTACAAACTCAAGGCAGCAAACACATACGACTTCGTCCCCAAGACCCACTGGCCCCTAGCTCCCCGATTTGAATCCTATTGACTATTTTTTTCTGGGACTACCTTGAGCGACATACCAACCGACTGGCTTACAACACCAAGGCCGCCCTGATCAACTCCATAATGAAGCAGGCCAGGAGTTGGACAGGGCCCTGGTCATCGACGCAGAAGGCGGATGGATTAAATAAGCAGAGTCTACACATCTGTACGAGCATTTTAATGTCTAAATAAATAAAATTGAACAGAATTAACGATTTTATGTGTGTTTTAAGTTGAGAGAAGAAAACGCCGGATTTGATCTTACACCCTATATAGTAATTATTACATAGTTTTTATAGTACTTTTAATACATGATTTACTATAAAATACCAAATATTATAACAAAAGGAGATTTTATTTAATAACAAAGTCACATATTTGTTATTTTCTATATTTCAAGTATATAAGCAAGATTTTATTTTCATTTTATTAAATAAATAAAACAGTTGTATATATTGTATAGTTGTGTAATTGATCAATATTTATTTATCTCAGGATAAATCCAACTCTGAACGATTTATGAGAAAAAGAGATAAATATAAGATGTTAAGTTTGTGAGAACGTCTATCAAAGCATCACAGAGTCCAGGAGACGACGGCTCACATTGAACAAGGACAATAATTGTTTAACCCTTTGCAGTTATTTAATTAACTTTATTCTTACGCATCAAAGAAATTAACATCCAAAGAGATATGTATGTCAATAGGGGTCATCATCTAACATAGGACTTATAATAGAAAAAGTATATTAAAATACTGGAAGGATTTGCCCCTAAGTCGGCCATTAAATTAACGTCTGCCATTAAACAATAGGCCATTATATTGAGTTTCATTTTTAATAGACTTAAGATCCCTGCTCCTAAGCTAACATTAGACCTGTGTCATTAGATATGGTGAGGTGTTCACTCGCCCTAGTTCAGACCATAGCCCTGGTATCCTTTGGCCGCCTACATGCTGCCGCAGACTCTTGGAGGGTAAGCCCATTCAGCCTTTTAAATTAATAGTTAATTCTCATGGATGTTCCGTAGAGGAGCATCATCCAGCCCTGAACATTTCCTGGAGACAAGGAAATGAGTCCTCTCTCCGGATGTTACTGCGTTTTAAGCGTGAGGACACAACTGTGGAAGTGAGTCTTCGATCTCACAAGCCTCTGTGTGGTGGACAATGGCAAGTGGAACCTTGTTCCTACAAAGGGGAACTAAGGAGCCCTTCATTGAATGGAGTAGTGACCGTATCGGGCTGTCGATCTGAAATAAGTCTCATGTGCGTAAGATCGTAATTAAATTGGTGGTGGCCATCTTAGGAGGAGGCAAGTTTAGGATATCAAACGTGTAAGCAATGCAAAAGAATGAAGAAAAAAATGCGCCGAATATTTTTTTACGACTGACATCTTAACCTTGATGATTCTCACTAATGTGGTGCATATTTGAAAGTATTCGATAGTTGTAAATCTGGAGACTTGCAAATATATAGTACTAGTGTATGATCAATGTTGAAAAAATATATTAAAATATATTGGCTACGCTCACTACACTTATCAGAAAAACATTATTCGGTCCATTTCTAACATTTTTATTTTGTTTCTAATTTTTGTGAAAGCAAACCAATATTTAATGACATAACTTTACTTTTTTACGCCTCTAGAGCAATTCTTTAAAAAGTTTTAATTGAAAAATTTTCATTGTTGCTTGGTGCTATATTATTTGTGGATTTTGATTTTCAATGCTCCCTTAGGTGTAAAAAAATACTTTGTTGAAAAAATCTGACTTTAATAAAACGAAACTTTATATTATAAGTGTATTTAACTTAAGTGTTAAGAGTATTAAAGTTATTTTTCTTTGGCTGTCGCACGAGTAGTTATTTATAAATCAGTTTTTCAGTCTTATAAAGTTGTTCTCAATTGACACTAAACAAAATCCTTGAATAAAATTATGTCCCCATAATATAATTTTTATTTATATATTAGTAATCATTTTAAAAAAAACTTAGCAATGGGTGACCATTTTTGTTGTATCTTTTAATGTGTTTCAAAATATGGGATTTTACTATGCCACCCAAATTCCTAAATCAACCTGATGATTCAAAAGAAACCATTTTTAATTCAACACTATTTTTTTAAATATAATATGCGAGTTTTTATGGTTATTGAGGCACTAAAATGTCTACAGTTGAAATTTATACACTAATGGAAAAACGATTAATTGGGTTTTTCATCGTTCATCGTTCGCGACGACAACAAATGAGCGATAAATCAACAAGTGTGATTATATCCATATTATATATATATATATATATATATAAGTTGGATATAATCAACGTCATAGATTTATATTCTCAACCATGTGGGAGTTACTGTATGAAAATTAAGATGTGAAAAGCAAACGTATTTAAAAAATAACTTAAAAACATCAACATGAGTACCCTCTTTTCTTTTTCCTTCTTGAAACTATAAAAGAACCGTAGTAGGAGCCGTTATTTAAAAAATGGTTGGTGCGTCAGCACTTATGTTCATTTATTGACACTAAATAATATTTGACGAAAATTGCTAAAAATAACAAAGTCATAAATTGATCATAGCTAAACTTTGTAAAACTAAATGTTTTCAAAGTAAGTAATAACAAAAAAGTTTGTTTCATAACGAAACCTTTGAACACAATTTGGAGGGGGGGGGGTAGGGGGGGTCAAACCAAAATCCATTTTTTACGATCATTTAGTTTCTTATGACACAACTTTCGCGGGGGGATAAATTTTGATATCTTAATATTAGGCTTCTATAATACCCCTAATGTATATAGTTTGTTAAGAAAAAACAAATGTATGAATAAGTCTTAACAATCCAATCCTCCATTTTAATGAAGGTATTCATTCGCTCTCAAAATGGTCCTCATTTTCTTGCGTCAGTCCAAGGCGGCTCAACATTCATATTAAATCATTCAAGTCCCCTTATCAATGCCAGAAATAACGTGGAATGGAGCTCTGAAGATAAAGAAATCCTAAACGAACTCAATGAGATTCCAGACAAGCTTTTGTAATGTTGAACTATGCTTCTTAACTCTACGTGGACATCGAGGTTGCAAGAAGTAGAGTTTATCCGCTGATTGTTGAGCAGTGTTAGTTATTTCTTAAATACTGAGTCGTTTATGGAATGAATCATGACATTTTAAAAATTATTATATGCAACCAGGAACGGAGTGGGAAGAATTTATCCATCGGGACAATTATGCCCTCGCCGGCCTTATACAGGCTCCAATATGCCATAGGGAGGCTGTCAACGGCCGTTTATGTTTCTTGAGGCCAGCGGCCCACCGGGAATAGTCCAGGTACTCCCGCTGGCCACTCCGCCCTGGGGGAGTATTTAAAAAAAATGATGATCGTTTTTAATTATGTTATAATTAATGTTAATTATTTCTTAGGTTTCTTTTTCGGAAACCAAAATATTGAGGAGTTACATATTTTAGAACCAAAAAAATGACATCCGGCTAAATTAACTGCAAATAGACCCTGGGCTCTGTTGTCCATATATAGGCAGTGCCTTAGAGTAGGAGAGTCTGGACGCATGACAGCTGATTCATAACATGGCATTGACGAATGCTCATAACAACAGATTTCATATCAAAAATTGGTAGATTATTTGAGTTAATATCAAACTAGCCCATCTGCCGCTCCGCGGTGGGCAGGCCTCCAGGGAGGGTGGGTGGCCACGGCCACAGGCATTATACATTGTATCATATCATAGTATTAATATGTTGAGGCAAGGGTGAACTTTGCATCAAACAATGAAGTTTTTTTGAAGCTTATGCTGATGGGGACGTCGTATGAAAAGAAGTTTATGATAGAGAATATGCGTATTTTTCAACAAAAAAAAGGTAGAGGGAAATTTTTTTAGATTATCAGTAAATTCGGATTACTTCTCTCCTTATACTACAAATATATACATAGTATTTATTTTACTTTATTTCCCTTTTCTTACTTTAAAAAACCTCTATCGTTCATCATTAAAAAAAGTGGGCACAGTCTACTTAGCAACGTGCATCGAGGGCAAACTATGAAGCCAAAAGACTTATGCACTCTTAAAAGTTTAAGGAAATATATATCCTTGTATAAACAAAGAGGAAATAATGAAGACGCAATGACATAACAAAGTACTCATGACAGAGAGAAAGACGCCATTTGAAAACAAAGATAAAATAAACACTCAGAGAGTGTGTACTCGCCGATCCCAACAACATCCTATTCAAAACATTCTCCCTTCACAACGCCCGATTTTCTATCTCATCATTTTTCCTCTCTGTTAGCTCATTTGCATATTAAAAAAGCACTCAGAGACGGAAAGAGGAAGAAGTTTAAGCTACGTCACTGGGGTAACATAGTCCTGAGCTGATATATGAACAATAATACGTCAATGAATATTTTTTTAGCGTTTGTTTCCTACTTCCCTGAATAGAGACCCCATTTCATTATTATTTTGCTCATTTTGCATATTAAAAAGCCCTTAGAGATGCCAAAATTAATTACTTGTTTCTTTTTGGCATTTCAACAATCCACAAAGTTTCATGAATCCGTTCAGTACTTTTGAGTTATCCTGCTGACAAACCAACAAACTAAACAAACGCCAGTGAAAACAATACCTCCTTCGGCGGAGGTAATTAAAAGAATAAAATATATAAACAAAGAGGAATAATGAAGACGCAATGACATAACAAGTACTCATGACAGAGAGACAGACGCCATGTTTGGAAAACAAAGATACAAAGAGAAATTGATATAACATTAACACAGGACTGAGTACTTTTCCTTTTCTTTTCGCAAACGGTGCTGGTGAAAAAATAATAAAAGGTAAAGAACTACACAAATAAGAATATATTAGTTAAATGATTTAAAAGTCAGACTAAAAAAGATGATCAATGATTCAAATGTCAACAATGTCTTTAAATAAGAGTCATAACAATAACTTTATAATCTCATTTTATAAATAATGTAGATAAATATGTCAACAGTGATAGTATTTATATGTTTTATGTATTATCGCGGTGCCCTTCGTCAATTCCATCATGTTTATGACGGGGGATCATAAACATGGTGACCTTTCATCAATTTTCTTTATTTATTTAAAATATTTTCAATAAAAATACTCCGGAACATGCTTGAAGGCTTAATATATTCCAGGGCCATATGTTGCTACATAAATATAAATAAAAGATCATGACAATAATTAAGATACATTTTTTCTTTAAATATTCACTCATAAAATGATGTATTATATAAAAAGCTCCCATATCGTTTGAAGCCTTATTATATGCATTAACAATATTAGCATTTATAGATAGACCTTCAATAACATCAATACATAATACTTGTTGCGACAGTAATGACAAAAATATCCAAGATGATAGTTATTTTAGGGTAAGACCTTCTTCATGATTTGGAGGGAAAATCGACATTTCCAACTTTGCACTGGAAACCATTTTCATAATGTTATCGTATTCATGAGTATATGTCAAATATTTTTATTCATAGAGCTTCTCCCTTCTCTTTCTTCATACTTCGGAGCGTGTTCAGCTTGTGTCTCACGTGAGAAAAGGGGGATGAGTTTGAAGTATTCAAACTGCTTAATAAGATTGGTGAACCAAGGTTGGGGCAATACAAAAACAAACATGTAGCAGTGTGACTACTCAATGACGTCACTGGAGAACGATCATATCTATATATATATATTATATCAATCATCTCTTATCTATATAAATGTATATATATATATATATATAATCTGTGTGTGTATAAAAAAAAAATATAAATAAATATAAATTAAACCATATAAATATATATATATATTCGTTCTCCAGTGACGTCATTGAGTAGTTATACTGCCAGGATTACATGTTTGTTTTTGTATAGCTCAGACCTTATTATACAGACCTTGGTGAACCGTGGTGTTAATTATGACGTCATATGGTGCCGGATATTTTTATTGCGAGGGCTTCATTTTGTATTTTATAATTTAAATACCAATTATGCAGTAAAAAGTCTCCCTAGAGGTTACATTAGATTAAAAGTTAGAGCACCCCCTAGGGAGAAAAAAGAACTAACATTATAGCCAACTCCTTTGCTATATATAAATATATGTAGCATATGTACTTATGAAATAATGCTTAGTAATAAAATTTTTGTTTTCATCCAATTTTAAAAAAAATCACATTTGCATTAGTCTCCCCAAGGGGAACAACTATATTTACACAAATTAAAAAAATTACATATAAAAAATGGCCAAAAATCATGGGGACCCCCCTTAAGTTTTGAAAAAATCAGGTTTTTGGGTTTTCTGAAAAAAAAATATAAAAAATTGAGAAGGACTTTTTATAATGTTTTGTCGGATTTAAGTTCCTTGTTATGAACTCAAGTTGAAATCTGTGAGTTCACCGGAGCAGCGAAGAAAACACTTTCCATGTTGCCAGTTTGGTATGCCAAAACTTCAAAAAATTATTAACTCAAATTCATTTTTTTATCCGACCCCGAATTATTAGGAAATGTCAAACTCTTATAGGTACTATTTTATAACTTGATGCGATCAATCTAAAACTGACAACCCAAAAAAAGTCCCCCAAAATGTAGGATTTCAAAATATGTCGCTTCGTCCATGAAATAGGACCTAATATTCAATCCCGATTTGAGCTCTTAATGACCTCGGATTCGGATACTTAATACATCAAAGTTGCTCCCTTTGTGAGCTGATGAATATGATTTGCAAAAAATATATTGCAAAAACTGCAAATTGAAGAAATCCGGATCCCGGCAAATATGTCCCGGAGGCGGACATTGACTTTACCAACCTAAGCTT
>CP045905.1:4688315-4711648 GCA_013387185.1 Caligus rogercresseyi
AATATTTTTTTTTCCTCTTGAGAAAATGGGACAACGAAAGGAGTTGCGGATTTAAAGAAAGTTATGTTGATGATTACTCATAAAGTCCTTAGATTCTTGCAAAATCAAGAAAGTTTGTCCAGCAATGGCTTTATATTATTATTTTGATTTGACATAGTTACGAATACTAAATGCACTCAGAAGTAAAAGGGGGTTAGGTGTAGGTTTTTTTACAGACCTTAGATAGAAAGAGAAAAAACAGTTGTACATTGAAATATTTACATGGGCATACAAAAATCTTTGCGAAGACACATATTACTAAAGGAATCAATGTCATTTGAGAATGAGAAGTCTGAATAACTATCTGTGTAAATGGATAAATCGAACAACATACTAAATGACATATTAAAGTCAATCTCGACTATAGAGTAAGGAGTTCCTATAGTCAAGTACATAAGTCTTGTCGAACTTCAATTGCTAAATATGTTGTTGTTGTTTTTTTCTTACATGGAACACAATGATGAATAATACACCTTTTTTAAATTTGGAATTATGAATAATATTAATTGTGAAAAGGGGAGATTTTGAGACTTACAACTTCTTGGCAATTTTGTTTGCATACCTCAACGACACCTTTTTTTTCTTTCAGTTCCGTATGATGATGGCAAGCCTGCAGTAAAAAGTTTTTTTCTAAATAATTTATTGATATTCATGATTTTGTATGCTAATAAAAAGTCAAATTACTTTTAAATATCCCAAAAACAATATATATATATATTTTTTCCACAAAACTTAAATTTGGGCGAAGACAGTGATATAAAAAACTTATTTTTAAGCAATCATGTAGAAAACGTATTTTTTGGTAAACACCGAATAAAACAAAAACACCCTTATTACATTACAAATCATCCACAGAAAATTTGGTCAAAATCTAATTTGGCAATTTTAAAAAATCGACAAAAAACGTTTTGGCGAATACTAAGCATGTCGATGACGAATTTTCCGGGAGTTGACAATCCCACTAAAATACTCCCTTAGCTCTCAAAACTATTCACTGAAAATTTCGTCAAGATCTATGAACTGTTCGGGAGATACAGGAAACGACGAACGGAATTCTTTTTTTATTAGTATAGATGATGGAGTATATGTATTTGCATTCTTACCATCGATCCTTCGTCGATCGTATCCAACTCATAACGGTGACGTGAAATGAAACAGTCGTTGCAGCACCTAACAACAAATAACAACATTTATGTTATTAAAAAGGTGTCCTTTAAAATATGTATTATATATTATCATGAATGACTAATGACTATATGTTGAATATTGATGTATTTCTTATAATAATCATTGTGTGGGTGTCACTCAAAAGGAAAGAGAACATGAGACTTTATATTGAGAAATTATCAAATAGAGAGAGAGTAAGTTGCCTTTTTAATCCTTATAATAATTTCACCAATCTCTTTCAGTCCGTCTGTCTGTATCCGCACGCTATCTCCTTCCCACATTTATGATCAAATTTGAACTTTGAAGGTACCTATGGAATCCTTGGTCAAGGCGGACCTAATAAAACTATTTGCAAAGTGATTGGACCAGAAATGAACCAGAAAAATCACCTTTTCTGATTTTACTACCTACTTTTCAAGGTAAAGAGAGGAAAAAGAAAAAAGCATCTCACGTGACTTACTTTAAATACTTTGTACAAAGTCTAGCTTTTTATAAGGAAGGTTGTACAAAACAGAAAATTATTGTAACTCATTTGACATTTAGAAAACCTATTTTATCTCCACAAATCCATGATACAATTTTAAGAAACTTATGTAATATGAACATATGGGCGCCGTATGCGCACTAATATGCGAGTTATTATTATTATAACTTTACTTGAATGAAGCCAGTGCTCATATTAAGGAAAAATAATGTTGTTGTTTGATAGTGTGCTGACAACGGATTACCACTCTTGGACCTTGCTATCACTTGAAAAAACATGTTTATTGGTGAGCTTACTAGAAAATCTTATTTTTTCTATATATTTATGGCTTATATATATTTTAGTAACAAGCAGAAAACGACTTGATTCCTTATTCGTAATTATTAAAAGCTTCCTTAAGAAATCAAAGTTAAAAATAAACTTTGAACCCAAACTTTTAGTTATAAAATCATTAGTCTATAAACTTGGAGTGACGGTAAAATAATAATAATATGAAAATAGTTACATTTAAGTATGTTCACTTTCAAAATCAAGCATATTTTTTATTCAGATTATTTTTTTAAATACCAACTAACCTGGTCATATAATAACTTACTAAGGCTAACAAATGATTAAAGCATTGCTTTTTGTTGATTGGTTCAGAGGACAATATAAAGAGCATAATTTATTCCCCTTCTTGCAAAGTGCAAATTTTCCATCTATTTTTACGTATTATTTTCCTATCAATCATCCCTCCTACGCATCCATAAAAGGGAACTCAGCAATCTAATCATATAGATATTGCCGAAGCCACATATGATGGTGGAAATTCGTATTGATATACTCCACATAGTTGGGGGGAAAGACAGCGGCACAAAGAACAAAAGAGAGAGTGAGACTACATATATCTATAGGGATAAAAAATTTGTTCTCGCAAATTCATGTATAAGTATTTTTTTTTTAAACTGATAAAACGATTTTTTTACCCTCGGATAGTTTGAGTGATGAACCATTATTTGCCTGTTATAGCAACTAAATAAATACTTTGGTTGACCGACCACCAACAAACTTTATTTCTGTATTAATTAACCTGAGACAATCATAAATGTTATAAACAGTTTAAATAAATAAGTATTATAAATAATTAAAACAATCGGCATTACTATTTATCGCCTGTTATGGCAAAGTAAACATTATTTTATTAAGGAGAATCAGCTGTTTATTCAATTAATAACAATACATGAGAGTAGTCACTTCAATGGATTTGCCAATGACGTCATGGATGTAGGCCCATGATGAAGAGACCATGAGTACTTTTAAGGATGGATTTCTTCTTTCTAAATTGATCTTCACACATCAAGAGCCAATGTTGAAATAGTACTTTGTATCATAATATCTACTTTTTTATATTATTTTACCCTGTAAATTACGGAAATAAAGTCTAACTAACTAAATCTACTTTTTTTAATATTCCCTTTTCTTTTCTTCCAACCACATTTCAAAAAGCGCGGCTTTTTATCTATCTCTAGCTATGAACAACCATAGGCTGCCATAAATACAAATACTGCAATGGGATATAGCAACAAGGAAAAAAACAAATCCAAACTAATCCAATAGTGCCACACACACAAAACAAATACACTTATTTTCGAGCTTTCAAAATGACATGAGAGATGAAAGAAAAAGGTTCTTTTTCTTCAATATTTCAATAATTCAGTTTCCAAGGCACTAATTTGAAAAGGATTTAGAGTCTGCTTATTATATTTATAATTGTACTATTTGCGATTCTACATCAAGTAGCCATTGACCTTTTATAAAATGTATGGTGATTACAAGGGTTATTATAAATTTAAAAAATATGTTCAAATCCATGATGTCAGATTGGAAATAATAAGTTTCACTTTGACTTCTCCTAACTATAATTTATGAGAAATTAATTTTGTGTGCTGGAAGAATTGGGCATAAGTAATTAAGTATCAATATTTATACACAAATTCAACATGTCAAATTATATTCGGACGAATGTCTTAAGAGCAGAATACTCATGAAACTCCAAAATTACATTGGGATTCGTAAAGAAAGCTTAATTATGGTGCTGAAAGGAGCCATTAAAGTATAATGTGTTTTTCGAACCAGACAAATAGTGCTGAAATTTGAGACGGTACTACACCTTTTTTGAGACCTAATTAGGTTTAAAAAACCGTGAAGTATTTCTATAATAGATTTCGACTAATATGATAACTGAGAACCGAAGAAATAACATGTCTAAAATCATCTTTTCAGTACAGCAATTAAGATTTGAGACAAAATAATGAGAGAATCCATGATTTACCTATACATAGCACATCGTTTAAACTAAACTGAAAGCCGTTTTTTTCGGACATGTAAAAATAGTAGCATAACTTAATCTAATAATATCATTGAACAACTCTTTGATAGTTCCCTTACAAAATTACGACATTCAAAAATAATAGTTAACTTAGTCTTATATAATTCTTTACCATAATTAAATATTTTCTATCTAGCATGCCATCCCACAATCATTAACAATTGAAACTGTTTACTTCTTGCTTTTTACATGAATTCATTTAATTTTTTTGTAATGTGGGATAATAGTTTTTAAAAAAGAACCATAAAAAGTTGGTATAAATAGAGGCTCTTTGTAGAGTTTGGGTTGAGCTACGCTATCCCAAACAAGTAGTCTAACTGTTTTTTTTCTTGTTGTAACTTATAAGGAAAAGTAAACTTTATACAAGGAAAATTTATTTCAAATTGTATTATTTTACTGTTCTCTTAAACAGAAAGAGACTTCAACCAAGACATCATCAAACATGTTTATAAATGCCAAAAAAGTTTTAAACCTATGATGATGTTACAAAACAGTCCTTCTTTTCAATTTGTCATGGCAAGTTAAACATTTTCTCAAAAGAACAAAGTGTTCTGAAATATAAAAAAGTGGAAATTATGAGAAACAGAAAATGCTAAGTGGAAGAAATTTGAGATTAATTGAAGAATTGAGAATCCTTTATACTTTAATGGGTCTTATAAATATTAATTAATTATATTCTTCTTAAATAATATTTGCAATAAATAAAATAATATTAATTAAGTACTTATTTTAGTGTCTCGTTTAAACAATGAAATTACTCTTAAAATGGGTTTCATCTTAAAATATGCATTTATTTATTAATTGAAAATACTTTAATAGGTCCTATTCACTTTCAAAAACTACATGTAAAGTGCATTAAAAACCAAGTTTATATATTGTTTGTAGTTGATTAAATACTAAGCAATAATTGCTCTAAGTTTTGTCCAAGAAATTGTTCAAATAATGGATAAACTCAAGAACAATCATCGTTCCATCACTATATTATAATATATCATAAGTATAAATTATTATATATCAATCACTTAAGTCACATAAGCAATCAAATGAGTTAATGTGATAATAAGGTAGTTTGTACGTATTCAAAGGAGTGTCTCAAGACGATTTTAATAATGATAATTATGTACAATTGTCTCATTATATAGAGATATTTCTAGCATTTCATAATGAGAAATCATTTTTATAACTTTTTTGTTCATAGTCAAGGAATCACTTTGCCTTGGACCAATTATTGACTATTACTATGGAAAATATAAAATTAAGAGACATCATTTTTGAAAGGCTATATATGAAGAGACAGTCAATAAACCCCTGATTTAAAAGCTGTATTCATTGCTTTTGGGTCGTTCCCAATATTTCTTATAAAATCTATGGTTATCTTTCTTTTGAATGTATTTCTATGTACTTTTAAAATGAAATATACTCAACATTTATTAAAACAACACTGTCAACATTCCATGAAAGCAGTTTAAAAATGATTATTTTGCTCTCGTCAATAGCGCATTGATAATCCCATATGTTTGCAAGTGAATTAAATATATTTAAGAGGATATATCTGTTAACATTATATATATATTGTACATTAGGTATTTCTATATGAATCATAACTCTATCACAAAACATATTTGTCAAAATATTGTATGTTAAGACCACATTTCTGTGTATAGATATTAACAAACTTAATTTCCTTACGACCTTATCCTTTCGATATTTACTAAAAGTAAAATACCTCAAAGCTATAAGAAGTGTTACAACTTTTAAGTTGAGCATTATAGATTCGAAACAGCTTTTAAATTTTTCATGCGGAGGTTTGTGTAGCATTCTTTGATACCAACATTGGAAAGGAAGGATGTTATGGTTCTATGATTATAATAGCTAAATATGTAAATAAACGATACTTTTTAGGGAGTAACATATCTTTTTGTCATATTTCATATGCACCAAATTTTATTAAATAATTTGAGTTAGCATAAGTTTATGACCTTTAATGAGCTTTATATGTAAAAACAAAAGTTATTAGAGACCTAGAAGAGGATTTTAATTGTCGTATGTGCTTATTTCGTCAAATTTTATTAGCACGGTTATTTATATAATTTAAAGATTCTCCTTAATTCTTTGAGTATTTCTTACACATATACTTTCATAGTGCTCTTAAGCATCAATAATGACGTTAAGAAAAACTATTACTATCAACTATAAAAAATAAATTTGGATTCGATGTATTTTATTTATTTTCAACCATCTCCTTTTTTTGTATGGTCATATAAGATATTATACAGCTTCATTTTTAAGGCGTAAAAATAACGACCAATGCTCAATGTTAACCCTCTCACCGACTAATATTATTGCCATTGCTACATGATGATAGACTTTTCAAATTAAATTCATTTTCTTGCGAGTTTGCCACAATTTCTTCTAATCTTTGTTTTATATTTCTGATCAGATGAGATATAGCAACTAATACAATCTTTAAATACAAAAAATTTTTAAGATAGCACAATGTTAATTTACAATGTATTCATTAAAGTTTCACTTTTCTTTCCTTCACTAAGTGAAACCTCCTCACGGGGACAGGAATTCTTTTCTCAGCTCAACATGACTGAGTATTTTGTTCTGATATAGATTCTTTTTTTTCACATAAAACAGACTTTTCTGCCGAAAGTTGAGGAAATCCTCTGTGTTACTTTGCGATTTTGATATGAAAAAATAATACCAAATACACATTTTGCTATCATTTGTTATTATTTATGTATTTATATTGTATAATTGATTTTTACTGAATCTGTATTTTTATTATTTTGCCTTTGATTGAGTTTTGTTCCATCTGCGGGATATTAATAAACACAGATTAATTTATTCTATTCTATCATTCTTTCAATGGGGTACTCCGAATTGACATTTCCCACTTGCGAGAGGCGGACCTGCGCCCTCAGCATTGAGAGTTTGAACCTGCCTTAACTTACTGAGCTAGTTCGCTATAGCGCTGTGTTTTCATTTTACAGTCAATTAAAACAAAATTTTAAGTGGAAGTATTTTCAAGCACTTCAATTATTTATCTATTATATGAGTCATGATTATAAATAATAATAATATTGCATGTGATAAAAAGTAGTACTAAATCTTACTCTAAAAAGCACACTTATAGAGAAAACTAATCATCTATATTTTTGTAGTTGTATTTTTTTCATTTCATGTTATATTTTACATTTTTCTCATCCAGTTGTTTATTGACAAATAATTTTTTCCCCCATCATGAAGAGAATAAACCATTGTGGAACATATATATTAGTAACATTATTTTCTAGTTTCATAACAGAACCATCCTGCCGTAAGAAATTCAAGTTTTTATACTTATTTATAATCAAGCTTATCCCGAGAAAAAATATATTATATGAAAATAAGTTTTCCCAAGGTTTCAAACTGCGAGAAAAATATTATGCCTATAAACATTTCTCATGAGCGAGGCCTTTTGACACTTGCTTCATAGGAACATACATATTGGGGTCCCATATATTTGGAAGATTAAAAAGAGTATGTTCACACATAGGCACGAATGTGTGATGAGTCAGCATAAAAGATGCATACTTATTTTAAACAATAAAATTGAAATAATTAGTTTTTTACCTCATGCAACAACTATTGAGTTTATAATATGTAGTTTTTTCCTTTAAAAGATTAAATTGAGTGGTATTGTATTGGATAAAAATAATAACAGCATTTTATTAAAGCATTTACGAATAAGATCTTAAAGTTTTTAAGACTGTGATACTTGTAATTTCTCGCTCATGTTATATTAAATTTTTAAGTTTTTTAGTTATATCTTTGTGTCTATTAAAATTAGCTAAAGGACATATAATAACCATATGCATACACTAAAGCAAAGAGCAAAAATACCACTTAATATAGTACATATATGCTTGACTAATTCATTATTGTGTGGTTCCTTCTAATAGATGAACAATTTTAAAGAAGTTTGTTATTTATCCGAATAGTCTTTTAATTTGTATCAGTTTGTAGTCTTGCGTCCTTCCATGTATTCGGTTGTAATTCAGTAAGCTCATACTGACTTTTTTCCTTTAGGTATCGAGTTTTCCAGTTTATATATATATACATCTATATATATATAAGTGTGTGTACAGATATCTAGATATAACCACTTATTCTTATATTTTATTATATTATACTTCATGGCTCTAACCATTATATGTATGATTTCAGGTAGGTCAATAAGTTATATATATATGTCTCCATATATATATTATATATATTTGTGGTTGTGTGTGTTTGAAGTATCAATATTATATTTGCATTAACTGTAAAAGTTACAGAGATGAAATATAAATTAAAACTTTTCAGCAGGCGGTACTGAATGCATTTCTGTTCATTTTTAATTAATTGAGGTCGCCTCATAATGTTTTGAATTCAAAAAGAACCCTATCCACAACGTCCGGACTCATGTTTTATGTAGATAAGTATATCTAATATGTCTCCGTTTCACGTAGACAAGAATTCGTGCTTCATCGTGTACAAAATGTTTCGTAATAGTTATTTATGCCCAGGTATGCATTCATGTAAATAAGAGCATCTGGTACTTTCCAAACAGAAAAGGATTTCTTTTTGGAACATATACATTGGTTAGGAAACTTTCATACATTCACATAATCATTTCTTGAACATCTTCGACTGATAACGGATTCAGATTCGACGAGTTTTTTTATTACTAAGAACTTAACAAAATCTTACTAACATACTATTAATTTTCTTGTTAAGGAACCACACAAGACTTACGCTTATGGGTAAGTAATGGAATATAGGAATCTTGTCGTAAACAACTTTTTTTCTCCAAGGGCTAATATAATATTTTATCTCTCATATTTGTGAGAAAGTTTCAAAAAGTACTTTGGTGTTTCTTGATAACCATATTTTTTATTTTTTATTCAAATAGTTTAAACATACTCATGACTTAGGGTAATCTATAACTTCGATGTTTTTAGAGTTTGCCCTATAAGCCATAACGGGTTTTCTTTACTTTGCCATTCTCATAGCTCTAAATATTTTCATATTCCTATGATGAGCTTATCAGCCCACTTTGACTTAGTACACTTGATCTACCTTTTACACTCTGTCCTACTACTTTTTCAAGTCATACAATATGCAATATGTCACGACCATACAGAAATACAGCTTAAATTGGCATAAGCAAATCTAAGATTATGTCTTTGAACATCGGTAATGTTTCAAAATAAAATAATATGTTGATTCGTTTTATTTCAACTCTATAATTTAGTCTAATGAACTGGACTGTGATAGTAACAAAATAAAATATTCATTTAACCCTTAAATGCATAAGTGGGTCAAAAATGACCCAGTGAGAGTTGGTTTTTCTTGAAATATCTTCGTATGGAAAAATTTGTTATTATTTCTTTCCAGGTATTCCTCAAAAACATATTTTTGATATATTGCCACTTACATTTTTAACTTACCTTTTATACATTTTAAGAAATTGTAGTTTTTGTATTACAGGTAGTTTGTCTGAACTGCATACAGTGATAGACAAGACACATTTTTCTATTGCTGTTCTGGGTAATTTTCTTTTTCAAAAATGTTAAAAAGTGAAAAATAAAGATAGTTAAACATGAATCATTCTTGTGTGGTCCTAAATATAATACTAAAATATATAACAGTGATTATTCTTAACCAAAATGACAAAAATGCCATAAAAACAGATTGATTCTAACATGGGTCATTTTGACCCACTTATGGAAGAGTGTAGGGTCGAGTCACTCATGCATCTAAGGGTTAAAGAATCATGGTTTCGCTTGTCTCATCCCTTTATTTACTTAACTTTAAAAATAGCTATAGATAATTATACTTTAACAAAGAAGGTCTTCTATGTAACTAAACATTTATTTCTATTTTTAATTACTTATGTGCTCCAGCTTTATAATAGTTGATATTAAAAGTATTTCTAATAGCCCGGATCTATGATCAACTGCACAATTAAAATTGTATAATTCATATAAATACGTTCAAAAATAGATTGGCGTATTTCTAATGAGATTATATTTGTCAATATCAAGGATAAAAACTTATATCAATGATTTAAGTTAAAATCATATTATTTCGTATTTGTTTTTCCACACAAACAAACTGTGTAAAATTAAATTAAGATCATGGAAATATATTTTTGCCTATCAAGTAATAATCAATACTTAAATAAAATATTACTATTTATATCTATAATTTAATATATAAATTTACATTCTAAAATAACATAAATTTATATTATATATATATATATATATATATAGTATATATATATATATATATATCAAATTTATATATAAAATAACATAATTCAGCAAATTTTTTTTGGAGTTGATCAAATAAGAAGTATTACTTTTGTTGATTTCGCAAAGAATTAAAAGGATATTTATACAGAGTTTGGGTCAGTATAAAAATATACTACCAGTATCGTCAGTAAGGAGTGTTCAATCGGTATCATTAGATTTTTAAACTTAATTGAATGATTTCCTCATACTTGAAGGGGAGGTTGAAGTTTATATATCTTTCTTTTATACAAGAGATCCTGACCTCCATAGTATGAGCTGTTTATATACAGGTGATTCACTTAAATTGAGACTCACATATTACAAACTACATACAATCTTTGTATTAATTTTAACACAATAATTTTTAAACAAAAATGATAGCACAATGTGTAATTTACAAAATTTATTTCATTAAATTTTCACATATCCTTCTTTGGCCTTCACTACAGCTTGGAACCTCCTCACGGTGAGGCAACACAGGCAGGAATCTCTTCTCAGCTCAACCATGACTGAGGGTGGCTTTTGCCTTCTGAAGAGAGTCCTCAGCTGCACGGGGATGTCCTTCCTTTTTTCAAGATAAAACCCGGTCATTCTGACTGTTTGTGGGTGGCCTGGACCGTGAAAATCTTTGTCTGAGGAAGAGATTCCTGCCCTGTGTTGCCTCCACCATGAGGAGGTTTCAAAGCTGTAGTGAAGTCCAAAGGAGGATATGTGAAATTTTGATTGAAATCATTTTGTAATTAACACATTGTGCTATCATTTTTGTTTTAAAAATTATTTATGTAAAATTTAATACAAAGATTGTAGTTTGTAATATGTGAGTCTCAATTTAGTGAATCACCCTGTATATATCTACTGTATATATATATATATATATATATAATGAACTTTGCTTTCATTTTTGATACATAATAAGTTTATTTTAAATTGGTTTAGACCCATCATATGTATTATTTTTATCCTTATACTTTTCGATATTTTCAAAAAACAAAGAAAAATGATGTTTTTGAATATACTTTATTACCGTAATATGAAATATGATTATGTTATGTGTACTTACATTTACCGTTTGCCTACTGAAGCACATATATTTAGCAAAATAAAAACATATGCCCACAGTAAACAGACAGAATGGATCACTGCAGTGATATGTACCACGCCTCTCGCTCGTCCACACCAAATATCGTCAATTTATTACGAAACCGATCAAGGAATTTGAACTCCTATTACAAATTAAATATTTTATAATATTTCTAAGTAACAATGTTATGTTGTTATTTTTATGCCTGTGAAATTCATTGTTTATGTTGTGTGTTGTGAAAATATTTTTTTAAAAGTAAATAATCTTATTATAAAATTTAAGATCTTCAGAAGCTTATTAAAATACACTTTACGTAGAAGAAAATATGCTTATTTTAATATTTAATTCTTCTCTGTTAAATATGCTAATAAAAATGAGAGGGATCGTGAATGACATTTCATTTCTAAAAATATCTATTTCACGATGTAATAGCCACGACCCAGGACTTTTATGAGATTAAATGAGGCTTTGAAAGATAAAATAGAGAGGCAACTATAAGAAACAGAATTGTTAATTCTTTCAAATTCTTTTTTATATTTTCTTGTTTGAGTTTAAAAAATCTATATCTCGTTGATAAAAATGTCTGGCTTCGGTCATCATCGAAGTGAGTCACTCTGAGGATAGTCACTCTAACCTTTAGAATAATGTACACATTCCATGCTTGGATTTACTCAAGCGTATTTAGGCTCATAGACAAAAAAAACACTATGCCTGTTTAAATCTTAATTTAATCTTCTGAAGATTTTTCTCCGTACGTTTATCTCATATCAATTTATCCTTTTGAGTTCTTTTCCCCAATTTCAGCATATACAATGTTGTTTATAAATATAAATAATACACAGGAAGGTTGAAATAACATAAGATAAATAATAAAATTTTACTCTAAAATAATAAGAATTTAATTTGTTTTTTTTAAGAGGAACTCCACATTTCTGTAGTAACACAAATATCTATTTCATATTTTTTGCTTTAATTCATGTATATTGCCTAGTGGCGTCCAGAAGACATGGACAGACATAATACGGCCTAGAAAGATATGACCAAGGAAGAAATAACACAAAATAGAAAAGGAAAATTATGATTTATGGAAAAATGGCCCAAATACATGAGGTGTATGAAGGGTATTGTTATTGCACGTTTTTCGGATTTGAAAGTCGGGTTCCCCTAGAAGTTTGACGTATAGATATCATCTTGAGAAAGTTTTTAATAATTATGTTAAGTATCTCTTCAACAGACCCAAAAGTTATGTAATATACTTATGTATTTTTTTTTCGCCATTCGATCGCCTCTCATATCCTTAATGTAAATAATATTTAAAATAATTTGGTGGAAAAAGTTTAAGCGATCACAAGGATTCCAAATTAGTTTTTGTTTCTTATATACTGGGTGTCCGGAAAGTCTTGACCAATACCTTTGATGACTTTTTTCCGATGAGAAAACTTTTACAGTGGATTCAGTCTTCAACCGAAAAAAGATCGTTACTTTAGCATTAATGGTCATGTGGGATCTGAGAAATATGTGACCATGACCAAGCTCCCAGCCAGCATCATGATGCTTGAAGTTGTTGGCTCAGATGGTAAAGCCATGCTTCCAGTCTTCTTCCAAGAGGGCTACAGGCTCACCTCGGAGGACTACATCAAGGTGGTCCCATGGATCAGGAAGGAGTATGCTTGCAAGAAGGTGTGTTTCCAGCAGGATGGGCACCCGCACATACAGCCAAGAACACCTAAAAGTGGTTGAAGGAGAATGTGGAATTCTGGCCTAAGGACTTCTGGCCCCCTCCTCCCCTGACCTGAACCCCTTGGATTTCAGCATCTGGGCGCACATTGAGAGACAGGCTTGCAAAAAAACGCCACAGCAGTACCAAAGCACTCAAGGCCAGCATCCCCAAAGCCTTGACCAAGATGGACCCCATCTACATCAACACACCTGCTCCTCCTTCCGTCCCCGTGTTGTGGCTGTGATGGAAGCTAAAGGCCAAATTGTTAAAAACATGTTATAGATTATGAACAAGCAAATTTTTAATTAAATTAAAACATTTCTCTGTCTCTACTTTTCGTCCTTGTAGATGTAATGAAGTTGGAAGTTAGAAATCAGTCAAGACACCGATACAAATAAAAATACATGAGAAATAAACGTTTTGAATAGTAAATTTTGGCGTTTTTTCAGAAAAATACTATTTAAAAACTTTAATTTCTCACTTATTTGTCAAATCCGACAGAAATGCAAAAAGAATCACACTTATAGGTAGGCGAGTATTTTATTGTAATATAACTAATTATTACAAAATAATATTTCTCGTGTGAATAGAGTAAATAGGTAAAGGCAAACGGTAATTTAATTTTTAAAATTCATAAGACCAAATACTTTCCTTGTTGAAGTCATTAGACAGGGCAAATATTTATTTGGGCCATTTTTTCCGTTAGTCATCATTTTTCTTTTCTATCTTGAGTAATTCTTCCTGGTCGATTTATTTGTGGGTCATTTCTTCCTAAGCCATATTTTCCTCGGTCATTATTTATTTTCCGTTATGCATGTATAACTTTTTTACAACCTCATATTCCTGTGTCATCATATGATGAACTTTCATGAAAGAATAAATAAATATATGTTTTAAGTTTATTTGATGAAAAAAACCTCACGCATAAAATTATTTTCAATAATTTAATTAAAAGAGCTTTTTGACCAGTTCTTGAAGTCAAAAGAAACAAAAGTTTAAACAAAAACTGTAAAGAATGATATGTATACTATTGTATAGTATTATAAAGAGTCAGAAAACATTTGGTCAATGTCAATTGGTCACATTAATGTCATTGCAAAGGACGAATCTCAGGGGGAGGTTGTCCTTGTTGCGGCAGGACTCGTCCAAGTCCTGCATTACTTTGATCGCACGCTCGAAGCATTGGTTGCTTCGGGCAATATTGATGGGCGATTAATCTCTTTTCCAGTGGGTTTCTAAGCATTTGAGACCATTTGGGTATCCATCCAGAGCAGATGATAGTTCTTCGAAATCCTCATCGCGGAACAATTGGTTGCCATGGGTAAGAAATAAATGAACAGATTTTACGCAGCCTGGTTCGAGTTTCAGGCATCAGAATGAATGCAAGGAAGGCTAGAATGGCACGAGAGTTCCAACGTGCATTGCTGATGTTAGTAAACTGCTGAAAGTTAACAAAAGGGACCTCATATTTCTCAGTGAAGTGTCGGAAGACACGAGTAAGGTGATACAGAAATTTCATGTCGTCTCTCCAACTGCCTGTTTCCTTGATCTCAGCTTTTCTATTGCTGAAAACTGCCTTCAATTGGTCATACTTGCGTACCAAGTCCTTCACAAAGAAGTACTCAATATCTGGGGATTTGATTGAGTCATGGAGCTTATCGTCCATGACAATACGGAGGATGCGATCGAGCACATGGTGCTGACAACTGATAAACTTGGGTCTGGGACTCCCATTCTTTTCAAACATCTGCTGCAGCCGAATGACAACACCAGACTTCTTCGGTGTCCAGTAATTTCATCGCGAGTAAATTTGTCGCAGAGCTTTTTATAGCCGTTTTTTTGTCACGGGTAAATACATCGCTTGCTCTTTTATAGTCAGTCAATTTTGTAGTTCTTCTTTTTGTCGCTGGTAAATTTGTCACCTAGCTTTTTTGTAGTGAAGTATTTTTGTCGTTCTTCTTTTTTTCGTAGGTAATTTTGTCGCCAAGCTTTTTTGTAGTGAAGCATTTCCGCGCTGTTTATTTTTTACTTTGTGGACCTATTCATGGGGACTCTGTCTGGGGTCCCATGGGGTTTGAATCTACTGCTGACATTTTTAGGGAGAAAAGACACGCGGCTTAAGGGTTGTGCACACCTTAGCCTCGGGTGTTCCGCCGCGAGTCCTATGGGATTGAAATCGACCGCCGACTCTTATTAAGGGGGAAAACACCCGGCCTAAGACTTTCGTAGACCATTATCTAACGGAATGCGCCAACTTTAACCGGATGTCCCATGGGTTGAAATCGACCACCGACCCTTCTTAAGAGGAAACCACCCGGTCTAAAAAAAAAACACCCTAATTTAAAGGATTGCGCCGGGCTTAGTCGGGTGCCCCATTGGTTCGGAATCTACTGCAGACCCTTCTGGGTCGTAAAAAACAACTCAAGAGTTTTTCAGACACTAATTTCGCGTGTACCCTCTGCTTTATCTGAGGGGGCTCCAGGACTTTTGTTAGACAGCCATTTCTTAGACGGACACTTCTTAGACGGACATTTCTTAGACACGGACACTTCTTAGACAGTCATTACTTAGACGGACACTTCTTAGACACGGACACTTCTTAGACAGGGACATTTCTTAGACACCCATTAAAAATGTACTCACAATTAAAATAGACCCTCGGGTTCCGCCGAACACAATCGGGGTGTTTTGGGGTTAAAAATCCCCCACCAATGGGATCTCGGGTTCCGCCAAACACAATCGGGGTGTTTTGGGGTTACAAATCCCCGCAATGCCCTCGGGTTCCGCCGAACACACTCGGGGTGTTTTGGGGTTAAAAATCCACCGCCAATTGGCCCTTAGGTTCCGCCGAACACAATCGGGGTGTTTTGGGGTTACTAATCCCCCGCCAATGGGACCACGGGTTCCGCCGAACACAATTGGGGTGTTTTGGGGTTACAAATCCCCCGCCCATGGGACCTCGGGTTCCGCCAAACCTAATCGGGGGTGTTTTGGGGTTACATATCCCCCGCCAATGGGCCTTGGGTTCCACCAAACCTAATCGGGGTGTTTTGGGGTTACAAATCCCCGCCAATGGACCCTCAGGTTCTGCCGAACACAATTATATATTTTAGGGTTACAAATCCCCCACCAATGGGCCCTCGGGTTCCGCCGAACACACTTGGGGTGTTTTGGGGTTAAAAATCCACCGCCAATGGGCCCTCAGGTTCCGCCGAACACAATCGGGGTGTTTTGGGGTTACTAATACCCCGCCAATGGGACCTCGGGTTCCGCCGAACCAATTGGGGTGTTTTGGGGTACAAATCTCATAAGAAATGTCTCATAACATACGCCAATGAACCCTTAGATTTTTATCTTGCGACTATGAGTGTTTTAAACAAGCTCCAAACAAAATATCGGGATATGCCAAGTGTATATACAACATATTAAATTTTAAAAACCTAATCCCACGTCAATTTCCCTAATTATACCTAATTCAACCCACCGCTTAAAGAATCTGTGGTCTTATCTGTGTTATACATTATTTGGGTCTTTTTAAGTATGGATGAATGATCAGTTGGATTTTATTTCCATGGGGTAATTATTTTTGCCGTTAATTATTAATAATTGTGACTGAGGAATCAAAAATTCTAATTGTGCAATTGATGCTGCTGGCATTCATTTATGTTGAACATTTTTGCGAATATGTTTTTTACTGCACTACCACATACAAGAGTATAATTGCCTAGCATAGCCTAAAAATATAGTTTTCGTTTTCTTGTTTCTTTAAAATGGCTTTACGCTTGCCTTTTCATGAGGAATAAATGAATATTTTTGTTTGTACACACATAACTTTATTTTAGCCATTTATACATTGTAAGTATACGTTCAAGGCGTCCATTGGTGGAGGATTTGTAACCCAAAAACAGCTCGATTGTGTTTGGCGGAATCCGAGCGCCCATTGGCAGGGAACTTGTAACCCGAAAATATAATAATTGTGTTCGGCGGAAACGCGGGGGCCCATGGCGGGGGATTTGTAACCCAAAACACCCCGATTGGGTTTGGTGGAAATCAAGGGCCCATTGGCGGGGGATTTGTAACCCCAAAAGAATGGTCCGTGCTAAGAAGTGTCTGTCTTAGAAAATGGCTGTCTAAGAAGTGCCGTGTCTAAGAAGAATGTCCGTCTAAGAAGTGTCCGTCTAAGAATGGCTGTCTAACAAAAGTCCGGTTCCCATCTGAGGGTCTAAGGGGTTGGAGTCCACCGCCGTCTCCTCTTAAATGTAAAACAAAACTCGGGTAAGTGGTTTTCAGACATACATCTTGCAAGATATGCATGCTTCATCCGAGAAGACTATGTAGAAATACACGGATGACCCTTTGAAGGAGTAGTAAATGCATTTGCCCAAGAGTTTTGTATAATCTAATCTCGGGGGGGGGGGGGGGGTACACCAGTCTCAGCGGGGGTTCTATAACGTTGAAATCCACCGTAGACCCTGCTTAGATTTCAACTCGCGGCGGAACACCCGAGGCTAAGGTGTGCACAACCCTTAAGCCGCGTGTCTTTCTCCCTAAAAATGTCAGCGGTAGATTCAACCCCATGGGACCCCAGACAGAGTCCCCATGATAGGTCCACAAAGTAAAAAATAAACAGCGCGGAAATGCTTCACTACAAAAAAGCTTGGCCACAAAAGTACCTACGAAAAAAGAAGAACGACAAAAATACTTCACTACAAAAAAGCTTGGCGACAAATTTACCGGCGACAAAAAGAAGAACTACAAAATTGACTGACTGTAAAAGAGCAAGCGATGTATTACCCGCGACAAAAAAACGGCTATAAAAAGCTCTGTGACAAATTTACTCGCGATGAAATTACAGTAAACCGACTTCTTCCCGGTGATGACGCTTGTCGTGTCGGCAATTATCATCAGAATTGATCCACACAAGTTAAATTCCTGCAAGACATCCTGGAGCCCTTTTGCAATGGCTGCAGCTGTACTGTCCTCAATTGAAGCACAGTCAATTTGATTCCTGTGATCATTTTTTAGGACCACTGCTGGTGTTCAATGCCATTGATTTTTTACCATCGAAGTGCAAGCTCCACTTCTCTTGATGAAGTGTGCTAACCAAGTACTGCTTCACTTCAGCAGCTCTCTGTAGAGAGCTTTGTGGATTCCTGGCTGACTTGGGGTCCGGATCTCGATGCCCTCACCTGAAAGCTGACGGCATACCTTTGCTGCTTTGTGGGTCGATAGCTTTGAGCTTGTAACAAGTCACCTTGCAACACCAGTGAGGTTATACTTCCTTGTGCTTGTTGATGGTGCAGCCTCATCTTCCATATAACTGTCTTCACTAGTGTCACATGAGTCCGTACCTGTTTCAGAAGATCTAATGATACTGAGCGGACTCAGTTGCTGAATTGGACACATCTACTTCCAATGTATTCCTTCGCTTGGATGGGTGGATGGTTGGGCACTGGGCACGTTTGCCAGTAGAATAACCGACCTGGCCTTGCTCTGCATTTGCAGTTCTTAGAGGTTCTTATCCTCTTTGCAAAGCTATTGGCCTTTCACCTTGGTCACATCGAACAGTTCATCCAATGAATCAAAGTTTTGCTTTTTCCTGCAATGGTCATACTCTTGCAGGAGCTTTTTTAGTTTTGCACGGATGGCTTGATCTGATACAGGCGGGAAGTTCAATGTCGTCCTCCATAAAGCTTTCAGCTCCACAGCAATCAGACCGACCCTCTCTTTCCGTTCTTTGGTGATGGATTCAAGGGATTTGAAACGTCCCATCACGTGGCTTTTCAGGGGCATGCGGCTGCGGTCACTCAGGGGTCTTCATGGATTGCCACATTGCCTCTTCTTGATGTTGCTTGGAACTGGACCAAGTTCTTTCTCCAGGTTTCTTGTTCTTCTCTGTGGTAGAGGAACTTTTCTTAAACGACATGCTGTTCTTTACTAAGTGTACTCCTAGAAACAGAATTTATAGATAGTAGAGCGTGTCCAGTGTCCATGCCCAGGAGGTAATGGAAGAATTCAGATCACTGTAGAAGGTCAAGCAAAGTGGTAGAATATTCTAAAATATCACGTGAGGTTTGCACTTTTAAGCTTCCATCAGCCAGCACATCGTGTTCAACTGGTTTCGGATTATTCAATCCGGTAATTCATTAGAGACACTTTGTAAATGTTTCCTTATCGCATCGAATTTAGCCCTCATTTACGTTAAGGGTGAATTTTTCAAAGTGCTTTGTGCATGATCTTTTTGTTAGTTCAATGAAATAAAGGTCATTTTAGGCAATTATAAGCAAAAGTTCATTCATTCGTGCTACAGTTAACCATTTTGTGAAAAAAAGTAAAAAAGTTATTACCCTAATGTATTAGTATGTAGACCTCAGATAAACTCTGTGTATTTGAGATCAAAAATGTAGATTTGGAAGATCTCGTTAAAATTATCAAAATAGCTACAAAAATATTTCAACGATAAAAGATAATTTGAATAATGGATCATCGTTTTGTAGCAAATTACATAAGGTAATAACTCGTTAATATATAAACGGTTATGTATGTGTATATGAACTTTAAAAAATTATTATATTTTGGGTGATTTATGTTATATCATTTGATTCTTATATATTTTTCAAAGACTTAATTCACAAATAAAAAAAATTCATATAACTTCAATGGTCGCTAGTTAGTCTGCTGATGGTAGTATTTCTACAAAGAAATTATTGTATTCTGTAAGGCTCCATTCATACACGAATATCTTTTCATCTCTGAATTAAACCTTTCTTCAAAGATTACAATGAAAACAAAATAATCATCAAACATCCTCAACTCAATGCGTACTATATATATACATATATATATTAGGGTGATTCTTATTTCACGTTTGCAGATTTGAGAGTCAAGCTCCCCCTAGGATTTTACTTTAGGCATAGAGATCATCTGTGAAAGTTTGAACGAAATCGAATAATGGGAAATACCCGCTCAACGGGCCAAAAAGTATTTAGTAAGTTATGTAGTATTTTTTTTTCGCCTTCGATCGCATCTAAAGTCCTTAATTTCAGTGCTATTTCAAACAATTTGCCACAAAATGTTGGTATGCTCGAAAAGATCCAAATCTGTTTTTATTTTTTATTACAATAAAAATTCAACGATAAATTTAAGTTTTGAAATAGTCCTTTTTTGGAAAATACCCCATAAATGAACATTGAAACTTTATTATCTCATTTTATTTTAGATATATATATAAAATTGAAACAGATTTGGAATCCTTGCGAGTATACCTTTTATTTTGCAGCAAATTGTTTGAAAATAGCATTGAAATAAGGACATTCCAGGCGATCGAATGGCGAAAAAAAAATACTACATACGTTTACAAAATAACTTTTGGGCCCGTTGAGCAGGTACTTCCCATTATTCGATTTCGTTCAAACTGTCACAAGATGATCTCTATGCACTAAAGTAAAATCCTAGGGGGAGCTCGACTCTTAACTCCGTAACATGTGAAATAAGAATCACCATATATATATATATATATATATATATATATATATATATATATATATATATACCATAGGTTTTCCTTTTGAAAAAGAAGAAATACGCTTTTACTAATCCTTATGTTTTATTCACCACATATTCGGCTACAAAATAGATACTAGATTTTTAATACAAATTTACTTTTACAAAAATGTTAAAAAGTTCAATAATGAGTGTATAGGGACATCAGAAACTGCATTTAATATTTTGCTTTTATTTATGAACAATAAAACATAATTTCCAGTCAATCAATACTAATGATAATTACATAAATTACAAATCAACTGTAAATAACTCAATCAAATTGACTTAATCAAACCATATTCAAGAAGAAGGAAATCTATAGCATTTTTATATCTACAAATACATCAATAGAATACTTCAATATTACAATATGTCTTATAGTAATGAACTATGTACAATCATCCTTGAGGACAATAAATTTTTAATGCATTCAATTGGAGTTTTCCACCCATCAACAATAGCTCTTTCTTCTCTCATAGCATCTAAGGGATGATTATTCATCTAATAAAGATAACTTTTAATTTAATGCTAATTCATACATGTATTTTGTAGTCTGAATATATGAAACTAAGTATAAGGCATATATGGATAATATATATAATTAAGTCCATATTTATTAACAAAAAATATTACGAAAGACTAAATTATTGGTAGTCCATAATAATATATAAATAAATATTATATATATATATATATCAGGAAACGACCTGGTACCGGCTTTTTTTAGTGTCCCGGCCCGGTATCTAAAAAATCACATCGTGACTTTTTTCCAGAAATGTGTTGTAGGATTTTTTTTTTGTAAAAAAAAGTGGTCACTTTTCTTGGAAATTCTTTTCTAAAAAAACGTTTTCACTTTTTTTGAATATTATTTTCTAAAAAAACGTCGTCAATTTCCGAATAAGAAGGAACGAAAATATACTGAAGTCCCGGTCGGTTTTGGCCCAGCCCGGCATGAAAAATTTAGTCCTGGCGAAAAAAAGTGTCCGGTCGTTTTCTGATATATATATATATATATATATTGATGTATATATTATATATATTATATATATATATATATATATATTAGGAACAATTAGTTTTAATGTAAAGTCTCTGAACCTGTGATGTGATTGTTAAATTAAGACCAAGCAATAAAAATACAAAATATTCCTGAATCAAATATGTATTTTTTTCTGTATCGTAATTGGCGGAAGGAAAAGGAGCGGCAACAAATTAAAAAGCCGATGGCAAATTGAAATAAGGCATCACTTGTGGCTGATGAGGTCTGAAGATCCACATAAAAAAATATGAAGCAAAATATGAATTGTTCCTACGGATTAGGATTTCGAAGAAGGAATGAACATGATCCAACATGATGAACACCCTGATACCCTTTAATTAAAAGTAGTTCTCCTGTTGATGACACTTCAAATAAAAAACATCGCTGAAGGCTAACGTTTTAAACCTTCAACTGGTGTTAGGTCCTCAAGGAACCTTTTGAGCTTTAAAATTGTCGTTGGTTTATTTGATGATATTTTCAATTTAAATTTTGTGATTTTTTAAAATCATGTTTATAAAATAATTTAAAAACTGTATCAATTTTACGTTTTATCACAAGCTACGACAATGTGACAAAAATATATTTTTAGCTACTTATCTCAACGTAAATAAATGCATAAAGTGTTGGTCATTTCATAAGGTATTTATTTTGTATAAGGGTAAAGTAATACCAATTGTTGTTTTAGCATTTTGTAACATAGAAAAAAATATATTTTTAGACTATGAATAAACGGGTGAAAAAAAATTATGGATTACTCTGATTTTGCAACCCATAAGAGTTGATTATGCAGAATGTACAAATATATATATTATATTTTACAATAATGTATTTATTATATATATAAAATAATTATACAGATTTATATATTCGTTCGAGACACGCCATTGGTTATACTTCCAAATTATGATTGGATTGGACATTTGAGGGATATATCGCATCTTAATTCCAAAAGCATTCCTCTCTTCATCTCCCTCCTAAATAAACTAGCTTTTTAAGGGCAGGAAGGATACTACATAATTTGGCATCTCATTAGATATTCCTTTTTTGAAAAAATAGGAATATATCTCACATCAATGCATAGATGTATATTTATTTCTGGAGTAATTCATATCCACATACAAATATATTGTGTGTAAAAAGTATGTGTGGGAACCTTTCACGTAAATTCTATATACACTCATAGGTATGAGAGTATATACATGTAGTGGGCTATGTAAAAATAATAAATCAAGGACATCATGGTATACAAATTATCATTTTACCTAAAGGCAAAGTTTTTTATATTACTGTAGCATAAAAAGGGGAAAAAGCCCTTTTTCTAGTCTTAAAAATATTTATTTACACAATAATTGTTCCTTCATCTCTATTATGAAGGATAAGAAACAGATAGTTTTTGCCTCTAACATGATTGGTTGAAAGGAGAAAGGATACTTAAAACGGTTGGCATTAAGAATTTTATGTTCACAGTTGTTGATATCTACATATCATCAAAAAGACACTTTGACGCATTTCTGCTACTTTTCGGATGAATTAATTGAAAGGATATGAAATGGAGACTTTT
>CP045905.1:4711748-4727102 GCA_013387185.1 Caligus rogercresseyi
TTCTTCATGACTATTCCTACTCATTCGTCCTTCAATATCTACCCTCCCTCCATCCCCCTCTTCCGATCTGTCTCGGATGACTACGGAGACCACTGACTCTCTGATTTTTTTTCAACTTAAACTAGTCTCCACCCCCACTAATGACCATGCCCATTTCCAAAAACCTCATACCACTTTTGTAGCTCAATACATAAAAAACTGTGATTTTGTCTAAAGTTGAAAATCGAAAACAAAAACCAAATTTCAAAACATTCTGACCTGACTGGCAAATGGTTTATAATTTAGTTATCAGAGACCTATAGGTATTCAAATCATTGATATATCCCAAGTAACTTTTTCACTCTTCCCCAGTGTAATAAGTGAATTTTTTTTGCAAATTTCTTGAAATCCTTACTTCTAGGCAATGGGAATATTTCTGTAACTGAAAATCCAGACGTGATACAGCAAAACGGTTATGATTTTTTGAAATCAGCGTACCCAAATTAGTTTTAAATCATTTTTCACATCTCCCAGTAAAAAAATGAAATTTGTTATTTAGTGTACTCAACACTCAAATAAATAAAAAAATCATAGTTTTATTGGTAAGAAGTATTTATTTATATAGACTCATACATTATCCAAAATTCCATTCATACTGATTTCTACTTTAGCTATACATCTTTTTTTAATAGGCGCCAATGACTTATTTGATGAGGAGGATGTGAATAATGCATTTCGACACTTAGTTCCAAGGCTAGATTTCCTGGGTCGTTGTGGGGACTGAGATTTACTGGGGCTCTGTTCTTGCTACTCTTAAAGCCGCGCGGAACCTGGGCGCTCATACTCTCCTCACTTTTGCTCCATACCTGATAACTTTGATGACGTCAGGGGCCTCCTAGAGAACGTCTCGATTCTCTGTGTGAATCAATCGAGGCCAATGCATTGTCCGGAATGCGGACTACCTCCAGGTATAATATCTTAAATGTCCCACCCAAAAAACTGAGTGAAGGCTTTTCATTTATGACTCTGAATTCATATATTGCCATTGTAGTGAGTTTAGGACTGCCATCCCCCAGACAATCACCCCCTGGGCTTTTATCCCCCTGCCATTTACCCCCCCGTTACTAATATTTCTTATCTTTTACAGTCCACTAATGACTATGTTTTCTTTTGGATTAGTGCACCTATGTTCTTAATATCGGTCATATGTTTTATATGACCGATATTAGGACCATAGTTTTAAAAAACACTAATTCAAAAGAAACATCTTTTCATAATATTGATCAACTCTTTTCATAACCACTTTTTGTGTATGCTCAAGTTTCGTGTTATTTTCTGAAAACATTTTTGTGGTTCGCTTTGGCTCCTTAATACTCTGTTGTTGTTTTCGCTTATTTGATTCGATGGAATTGTGTTATCCGTACCGATAATGTGAAGCATTATAAGATTACAATTTGTCCCTTAAAATACAAGATATGGAAATTTTGCCATACCTTGACGTCATACATTTTTAATGACGTCACACCTGCAAGCGGGAATCATAAAATAATTAATGTTATTCTTTCCGTTCACCATATATTGTTATAATAATATGTTTTTGATGACTGTAAATAATAATTATATGAAAAATTGAAGTAAATATACGTTGTACTCAATTTAAAACCTTATATTTTTTGTAGATTACAAATATAAAAATCTAACTTTGAAGGAGTAATTAAAATGCTAAAGTGATTTATTCCTACATTTACAGATGTAATTCCATCGAACCAAGTAGGCAAAAGTATATTTAACCCATTTTCATATGCATATTCATGTTTGCAGTCGATGGACAAGCTTTTAGACATGGTGCCTCTGTCTCGTGACCCTCGGATCCAAGGGTGCCGTGTTCAAGAGCCGTGGAGCCCCGGAGCCCATATTCATATCCATTCCAGAGGCCTACAAGCCCTCTCAAATCGTGGACACCACAGGTGCTGGAGATGCTTTCATTGGATCCCTATCCTACTATCTTGGAACAAGGCTTTCATCTCCTGGCGAGAGTCTTCCCTCGATACTCAGCTGGAGGAAATGATTCGACGATCCTGCATCATAGCTGCCTTTTCAATTACCAAAAAGGGAACTCAGTCCAGTTATTTTCCACGAAGACAACTCCCCAAGGAGTTGTTTCTTCCATTATAAGAAGTAGTTTAGAATCCATAGATTTATTTTTTACAAATAAAAACAGTTCTGAATTGTAGTTGAATATAACTGTAATGACTTTCATTAAACTCTCTCTCGAGTAATTTCCCTCCATACAAGTAGAGATAACAAAAGGAGGAGACCTTTTTCTCTAACATGATTGGTTCAAAATAGAAGTTCGAATACAATACTAATCCTTCATGGGTCTCGATCTATGTCGTCTATGAATCATTTGATTGCATTTCTCCAATATTAATTAACGGAGCTGTTGACGTCCGCGAGAAATTGTCGTTCGTCGTTCGCTTGTCGTTCACCAAATTATCGTTCGTCGTTCATCGTTCTGAAAAAAAGTGACGACGTTTTTTAGAAAGGAATTTTTCCTTCGTTTTTTTAAGTAATGAAAAATAATTATTTAAATTTTTTTGGTACCTAAAACGAAATCAACAAGTATGTTAATTAATATATACGTTTTATTTGTTTGATCATATCTGGCGATGAATGGGTCATGACTCCGACTATGAAATATATCAAAACAAAAATGAAGAAGTGAGTCACCAACTAAAAAAGATGTCTATTGCTTCGTTTGCAAAGGCTGCCCTAATTGTACCCTAAAAAGCATTTCCGAATAGCTTATAAGAATGAATAGTTAACGCTGAAAATGTTTTTAGAACAAGAAAAAAAAACGATGCTGAAAGTTCCAATCGTTATGTCATCTTCGACTTCTTTAAACATCTATTTATATTCACATCATTTTTGAACAATTTAATCAAACAAATCTAATTATAACCATTTTTAATTTTTTTTGTCCATTTGAGTACAACTGACTTAAAATGAAGAGTAAAAATATTTTTTTTCTTGATCTGCTGTAAACACAATCATCCAAAACCTTCATACTAAAGTTTCAATTTTTATAATATAATAACATCGTCGACTAATACGACCCTTCATATAGATCTTGCTGTAACCAATAGATTATAAAGCTATGGTCTGTGCTATGATTAGGGATAACAAATATTTTTTTCTTACAGCAAAATCATCCATAAACATTATTATTTTTTTTCGTTTGATTGCAATGCTTTCTTTCTTTGTAGTCGTTTTTAATAGTCAATGAGAGATGATCATTTATCGACAGATATGTGCAAACCAAATAAACATTAATTCCTTTCCTGAGTATGAGCAGTTTTTATTCAATTAATATTAGTAGGTGAAAGTGGAGGAGTCCACACAAAGGATTTCAACAATGACGTCATGGATGTAGGCCACTGAAGAAGAGATATTAATATTGTGAAGGATGAATCTACTTTCTATGAATTGATGTTCACTCCCATAGAAATATACAGATAGAGAGAGCTCATTCTCTTCAATAGCAGAGAAACATCGTCGTTCAGCTGTTGCCTGTGCCCAATATAAACAAAGCAGGCAATTTGTTCGACGTCATCGTAGTTTTATCATAGAGATAAAAGGAGTTGTTTATATTGGGCAATATGACGTATGCCTCAGAGGAATCCACTAAGCTTTCTATGTCTTTTATCTCTATGTTCACTCCTCAACAGCCTCGAGTGAAGTGATATTTTGTAACATAACGCCAATTGTTTTTTATTTCCCTCTCCTTTTCTTTCAACCAATCACGTTTCAATCAGCACCAGCTAAGATAAAAGAATCACAAATAACTTTATCCTCTCTGACGTCATTGGTTTAAAGGAAGTTGAATAGAAAGAGAAGTTGATATTATCAAATGAGAATCCACTCAAGGCTATGTTTCATCCTTAGAACATCCTTTAATATTTTTGCTTATGGGCTTTAATCATTGGTATTTACAAACCATTTGAATCAATTAGTTCTATTTTACATATTATTATTATTAAAATTAAAGCAACTTATATATTTATGAAAATAATGACTGTTTATTTTGTTAGATACCCCATAGAATAGATCCTAACCATAAGACGCAAAACTAAGGATTGTCAACTATAAAATATGATTTTTTTTTATGAGAACGCCCTTAAAAGTATATTTATCCTAGGATAAGTGAATTGGGGAATATTCAAAATATAAATCAACAAACACATTTCATTTATTGAGGGTAATTTACGACAAAACAATGAATTTTATAAACTTTTTATTTTCTGCATGTTTTACAATATAAAACTAGAGGACTCAGAGAGTGCAAACCTCCGCTGATCCCCACCAAATGAATCACTTGATCTTTTGTCATTTGTCAATAGATGTCGCTGTACTGTGCTCTCCTCTTGAGAGCACAGCATAGCGACATCTATGGCAGAGTAGGCTAACTTGAAATATTATTAGTATTTAGCTCATTTTGCATGTTAAGAAGGACTCAGAGATGCCAAAATTTAATCACTGTCCTTTTGGCATTTCCAACAGCTCCACAAAGTTTCATCCGAATCCGTTCCGCACTTTTTGAGTTATCCTGCTAACAAACAAACCAACCAACCAACAAACCAACGCCAGTGAAAACAATACCTCCTTCAGCGGAGGTAATGACAAATATTATAGTTGTTATCGTTTCAAAACATAAATAATAATTATATAAAAATATCTTTGACAGACAAATTGTCCTTTTCTATTGTAGGTCAAACAGAAAATGTTATAAAACATAGGGGAGACTATTTATTGGGTGAAATGCTATCTTTATTAAATGAAAGGTTTCGTGGATTTACGGTCTTGTCATTTATTCTTATTTACTAGTCCCAGGCTAAGGATACGTTCTTCAAAAAGCAAAAAAAAAAACCTTCACCAAGTAAATATTTTTCAGGGTGCCAGAATAAAGGGACCAGGAAGATATAGCCCAAGATAAAAAGAAAAATGATACCTCATGGCCCAAATGCATGGGCAGTATTTGAGTGAAATACAAATAAATATTGTAGGAATAATATTTTCATATTTAATTGAAAAACACTGGCAAAAAATATTCTATTAGCAATTATGGATAAATGATTTCCTTGTTGTTGTATTAGCCGGGGCAAATATTTATTTGGACCATTTTTTCCATGTGTCATCATTTCCTTTTCTATCTTGAGTCTTTATTCCTTGTCCATTTTTATTATGCTTTTTTCTTACGGACGTATTTTTCTGGGTCATTTCTTACTAATATCATTTTTCAGATGCCAAATTTTATTTCTGCATCTTATCCTCAGAGTAAGGACCTATTTATCGTCATGGATAATAAAACTAAATAATTTTCATCTCACACCAACAAAAACAAAATAGTATTTGTTTTATCCAGCCTTAGCCACATTTTTTGTTGAGTGCCATATTTTTTAATACGTATAATTATACACTGCGTAGATAAATGAATGAAATGAATTCACTTCCGTTTGTAACTGATCTGCTCCTATCTTGAGTATCCTTTGTTTCCTCCTGTGTAAGCTTTCATATACATCTATTTGTATCTAGGCATTATATTAATAATATATGCGTTATCTATACAAAAAAAAACAAAGGATGGAAAGCCTTTTTCTGGAGCAGACTTGTATTGTTTGTTGAAAGGTACTCATGCTTCTTCCATATGCTTTAAAGACCAATTTCCATTCATGGACTTTTCAATTCAGCTATATATATTTGTATGTATTCATTTAGGTTGTAAAAATACTAAAAAGACATGGACAGTCGTAATAGGGGGTATTATAGATACCTAATATTAAGATATCAAAATTTCACCCCCCGCGAAAGTTGCGTCATAAGAAACTAAATGATCGTAGAAAAATGGATTTTGGTTTGACCCCCTTACCCCCCCCCCCAAATTGCGCTCAAAGGTTTAGTTATGAAGCAAAACTTTTTTGATTACTTATTTTGACATTTTTAGTTTTCCTAAATTTAGCTATGATCAATTTGTGACTTTATTATTTTTGCAAAAATAAATATTTTTGATCTGAACTTAAATAATCCAGTAAACTTTGATTTAAGTATTTTACTTTTCCTTCAACTATTTCAAAATTTTTATTGAATTTTGGGTAAAGTCTGTATTGATTAATTTTCTATGGGACCTTCTTAAGTCCGAGGTCCTTTGGGTGCGCCATCTAAATGTTTAAAACTTCTCTAAAAGGTAATCATTCGTGTGTAGAAGACAAATAATCAAACTGAAGTGGTCTTTTAAGACATAACTCGAGTCTTTTTATTACTCCTTACCATATTCTGACATTGGTGTTGCATCCGTAACACACAACAGTGACCAAAACGTCAAGGCTTTAATGTTCTTCGACTACTGAAAGTAGTTCTTTCGCTTGACCTTCCGCTATGCCACTTTTGGTGATACGTGATCAATGTATTCATGGTGGGGTTCTAAAATATTTTAAGACATAACTCGAGTCTTTTTATTATCCTTACCATATTCTGACATGGTGTTGCATCCGTAACACACAACAAGTGACCAACGTCAGGCTTTAATGTTCTTCGACTATGACTTTTGGTGATACGTGATCATGTATTCATGGTGGGGTTCTAAAATATTTTTCAGATATAGAATTAAGTTTTAAAATAACAAGTACTTAATGAGTAGATGCTTCTCTTATCAGTTGAGAAAACATTTTTTTTTTTGGGGGGTTTAAATTATATTTATTATTCTAAAAAAATATAGTGAAATACACAATAACATAGAAAACAAATATATAAATATAAAAATCTAAAGACAGTTACGTTAAAACAAAAACATAAATGAACATTGTAATTCAAAATTACTGTCTAAAGAAAAAAAAACCTAAATATATAATATGTACCTAAAAACAAAAACAAACTTAATCTCTATTCAATCTGTAACGGCGGTGTCTACGTATGGTAGATTTGATGATATTGAGGTATTGGAGGGAATTGGAGGGAATGAAACCTTATTAGGTCACCAGCACATGTCCACGAAGATGAAGAGACGCTTGGAATTTTTTCTTTATATTATTATCTGCAAAAGTTTATGGATATAATCAACGTCATAGATTTATATTCTAAACCATGTGAGGGGGTTACTGTATGAAATTAAGATGTGAAAAGTGAACGTATTTAAAAAATAACTTAAAACATCAACATGAGTACCCTCTTTTCTTTTCCTTCTTGAAACTATAAAAGAACCCTAGTAGGAGCTGTTATTTAAAAAATGGTTGGTGCGTGAGCACTTATGTTCATTTATTGGCACTAAAATTATTTGATGAAAAATTTGCAAAAAAATAATAAAGTCACAAATTGATCATAGCTAAATTTGGTTAAAACTAAAAAACTTCAAGATAAGTAATAACAAAAAAGTTTTGCTTCATAACTAAACCTTTGAACGCAATTTGGGGGGGGGTAAGGGGGGGTTCAAACCAAAATCCATTTTTTTACGATCATTTAGTTCTTATGACGCAACTTTCGCGGGGGGTGAAATTTTGATATCTTAATATTAGGTTTCTATAATACCCCTAAGTCGTAATAGACTTATTTTAATATTAATTTAATGTTATCCTCCGATTTTTTATAATATAATAAATACCCTCAAAAAAACAACTAAAATAAAAGTTAAGTGGTCAAAAGTGAAATATAATGAGCTACAATCTCAACACATTAAGATGTATATTATATCATATATATATATATATATATATATATATATATATATATATATCTATATAAGGAAACGACCGGGGTCCCAGCTGTTTTTTCAGCGTCCCGGTGTTTTTAGACACTAGGCAGGGATTTAAAATATTTTCTTTCGTTTGTCAAGTGACAAGGCTTTTTAGAAAGGAATTTTAAAATATTATTTTCTAAAAAGAAACTTTCTCACTTTTTCTGAGATGTGTTTTTTGGAAAGTCTTTTCTAAAAAAACGTCGTCATTTATTTTTGGGAAATTCGTTTCTAAAAAAAAAACGTCGCACTTCAAAACGTTGAAGGAACGAAAATATATATTAAGTCCGGCCCGTCTTGAAAAATTTAAGTCCTGGCCCGGGTCCCGGCGAAAAAAGGTGGCCCGGTCGTTCCTGATATATATATATATATATTTATGTGTTTAGGATCTGAGTGGGTAGTCGTTCCTAATATAAATATATATATCTTAATTCATCCTTCTCTACTATACTTGTTATTGTAATGTTAGTTCCAAAAAGCATGTGTTGCAATATATACAACAAAAATTTATATCACAAGTTTCATGTATCTAGTGTTTATTTAAAAGTAATACTTCAATAGTACAACCACATTTCAAATGTACCCATTGTTTTTGTTTCATATAAAAAAGGTAAATAGCTTTTTGGATATCGATGAAGAAGACAAGCTATAGCAATTATAGTTTTTTTGGTATTGAAAAAGATAGTCAATTTCGAATGAAAATATACAACAATATTGGTCTATTTGGTATTATGCTAAAATCAACTTCAATAATGAATTCAATTTAAGGGTCAGTTTCTTCAATCTTTTATAATCAAAAAAGTGTTGTAATTTCACAACTGTGGGCCTTGAAGAGGGCAAAAAGTTATTTATACCGTTGAAATAGTGTATCATATCGATTTTATAGCTCTGCAAAAAAGTAGAATCGTTGACTCTCCAGGTAGAGATTAGGATCCTTATCTCTTCTAGGAGAGATGACGACTTAAATTTGGAGAATATATTTTACAATGTTTAAAAATATTATATTCCTTTGCCATTTCTATTCTATATTTTGAGGAAATGATTCATTTGGTGTTTAAAGAAGCAAATGCGACACAATGTTTACTAAATTGTATCTATGTATTATATATTCACATCTAGGTATTTGAAACTAATTGAGAAGAAATCGGACATATAAGATAGTTTGAATAACATCGTAATGTCATCTCCGTATTTAGGTCGTCATCCCTTTTAAGAGATATAAATCCTGATCTCTTCTAGCAGAGTCTTTCATTCTTCTCATATGGGAAACTATAGTAGTCACCACTAGGAGAGGATACGATCGAGATCTCTATCAGGAGAGTCAACGACTCTACTAGATCTCCATCTTTACTGCAATGTATATATATATAGTATATGAATAGATTTAACATCTAAAAATATTTATATTACATATGTATTTATTATATATTTTTCAGATTTTATAGTTTTTTCGGCTTTATTGATTAAAGTAATAATTGTATTCGTAAGTTTACTATATTTATTTCTTCAATCTTTAAGTCAATCTATCTAACAATGAAAAAGTAATTACTATATTTTATAGTCCAATAACCTAGGACGCATTAATATAGGATACGTACAGAAAACAATAATTAATAACCTCTATATGCAATTCAAATTTAAAAACATGTATAACAAAAAATAAAATATCATAATAAATTTATTACCTTCAAATATTTTTTCGCACTTGATAAAATATTTATTTGTAACATTTATCATGGAACCAGTTTAATGCCGTATTTTTGCTTTGATCGTAAATACCATATAAAGTGGTGTTTTGTAATAATGGCGTTGATGTTTGTCTGACTATTTTCTCGTGTAGAATTATAATAAGTCAGGATCGGGAGGCGGTTGTTCTACCGTGGATCTGGTTAACTTCTTTTTTTACCGATACGCTTTGAGGAGTTCTTAAAAAGAACAATGTCTCGAAGTTTCGGGTTCCTTTCCACAGAAGTGATTTACAACTTGGAGGTGTACCTCGAAAACATTTTTTCACAGAAGTCAAATGAGAGTTTTAAAGTCATTAGTATGACAATGTGTAAGTTGTGCTAGTTATGTGTAGGAGAAAAATATATATTAGCTCTGAATGTGTTTCATAAATTAATGATTAGTTTATGCCTCTTAATTGGTTTTATTTTGTAAGTGATTACTTATTACAAAAAGGAGTATATTGTTTCTTTTTCGCATCTCCTTTGTGTCAATCGTCATTAGGTGTGAGTTAGTGCGAGTCCACCTTTGGGAATAAGAATTATTCACCCTTGACCCTGACCAGTCCCAGTCGCAGTGTCCAACTGTCACTTACAAAGTTTTGAGTAAGCGCAAGAGGCCGAGAGAGGAAAATATCTGCAGGGATCATTCCCGACTTTAAAGTGTTTACTCTTGGAGAGTCAGATGCGGGAAGACCTCTCTGGTTCAGTGGTTCCTTCGACAGCGCCCCCTAATGAACAAGGAGCTCGGCGCCACTGTGGCTGCATCCTTTTCCCGCCATACATTTGAAGAGTCTCCGGGAGAGGGAGGGCCCATGATGGGTCTCTGGGACACGGCTGGCTCTGAGCGGTACTTGCACTCGCAAAACTATACTACAGAGACGCCTTTGGAGCTATAGTAGATATTGGCAAAAAATTTATTTACCTCAAACAAATAACAAAGCGCATACAAAGGATCAACCAGTATGACTATATAGAGGTCTTAAAATAATGGAAAAAATACTACAAACTTAGGAAGTATACCTCTAAGTGCGATCGCCGAGTGCGTTAAGGCGCTGTTCAACTCTCAATGTTGGGCGTGCAGGTTCGAATCCTGAGAGGGGATGGCCGTTTTTGGTTTACCTCATTGATAGGGATCCGAGGTTCAATAGACTAATTGTAATGCTATAATGCTTATTTATATCCTGTCGGATGCAATTCCATCGAACCAATTAGGCAAAAGAAAACAAAAAAGCTGTGACGTCACTTAGGAAATAATTGTTATCCAAAATAGAGTAGAACCTAAGTCCGTGATGGCAAGAGATGGAGATTAAGAATTATGTGTATTCGGAATGCCAAATGGATGAATTGCACTTTAAGGGTGCAAAAAGTTAGAACTTTCGATTCTGTCCGGTGTCTTCTATTACTAAAGAGAACCATGTCTTACTTACGGAATCTTACGCTGTGTGCACGCCCCATCTATAGTTTGGTCAAATTGTTTACAAGTCATTGATGAGTCCCGTAAAACTATCTCATAGCATACTTCGTCTCCATTACGGATTTCTACTACATAGTTATTTGACCTCTTCCTTAGTGATATTTTTTATGGGCATACTAATAGCCCCTTAGACTTGTAGTGAAACTTGCATATCTGCCATAATTGATCAATTAAGACTGCTGCAAACATTATTTGGTTTTACAATTAGTAAACTAACTTTCCATATTTTTAAACAATATAGGAATCTGAATATGCATTTCTAAAAAAATAAACATCAAAATAAATCACACTTAAATGAGGAAAAATCCCGTGTGAAAGATTGATATCTGATAACTCATCATTTGATCGTAAATAAGTATATGCAAAATAAAATAATTTAGCTATTAATTTATTGACAAAATAGTATAATATCAATTTCTTTTTCTTATAACAGCTATGCTACGACGTATCTGATTACCATTCCTGGATCGCCTTCGCTACTGGATCAATGAGCTGAACGAAAACAAGCCTGGATGTTGGCTCTTTACATTGTGGGCTGCAAGGCGGATCTTCCGCGTGAGATTTGCCCTGAAAGAGTCACGGAACTTGTGGAGAAGCACAAAGCCATTTTCTTCGAGACGTTCCAGTAAGACGGGATTTCAGATCAATGAGGTCTTCCGGATCATATACGATGACTACAGGGAGCAAAGGCGGATACAGGAGAAGCTGCCTCGGATGAGGATGCAATGAGTGGAAGTATTCATTTGGGCGAGGAAACGAGGAGTAAACCATGTTTTCTCTGCTAAGCATTGACATTCTTGTAGACAAACCTTTCTTATTAATAATTACTTTTACAGCTTAAGTATATGCAATATTTTCTAATTTTACATTCTATTGTTACTCTATATTTTACATGTGTAGATCACTTAAGTATAAAAAATATATGCTCTTATTCATATCATATATGAATAAGTGTTATAAAAAACTAAAGCCCACAAAACAAGTAAATGCTTACATGAAATACATTATTAATAAATGCTATAGCAATGTTTTAATTTATTTTATAAAGTATATTCGTCAGTTTTTCTAATATTTCTCTCGTTGAGATTCTATTTGTTTACATCATCTTTCTTCATTCCTCTGACGTCGTGCAATGGTACCATGTGTTGATAATCTAAATGTGTGGCCGGAATGTTTGTAAGGATTAATTAGCAATTATCAGAGTCTATATCACTAATCAAAACATTATTCATACATATAATAAAATTTATCAGATTTTTATATGGAGATAACGTGAAAGCTCCTTCCTGGTCACACCAATAATCCTTCGAGGTGGTTAGAAAGAGCTCACCAGAACAAATATTCAACGCCAATTACTGCAGAAAGGTAGTCGAAAATCTGGCCCAAGGATAGGACTTTGTAAGAGGTGCGCGTGGTGTTCATTCAAACGATGTTGAATTACATTTTTGAATAAACTTGAATGTATTTTAACAAATAATGAAAATAAAGAAATCGTCGATATCTCAAACGATTTCGTTTTATTTATACAAAATTTGAGGGCTCATCATCATAAAAAAACCTTTACGGACGAAGGATAATTTGACCAAGTATATGATAATGGCTGATTTTTACACAAAATCATTTAAACTTGGAATTCTGCTGACCTAGATCAAATGCTTTATTGACAAGTGGAAGTTCTAATTATGATACATTAAAAAAATCTATTTTTCTTTCTTCAATATTGTTCATATCATATGTACAATTTAATTTAGTTCATAATATCTACAAGATTTATGCAAAAAAAAAAAATTCTTAAAATTTGCTTAACATAATTTTTTGTAAGTGTCTTCAATTATACAAACATTGCAGTTAAAAGTTCGATCCACTAATAGTCGAAAGAGTCACATAGTTGGTCCTGTGTAAAGTCTGTCAGTTCACAAAAGAATTGTTCTTTATTAGTATTTTTGTTCGGGTTTTCAATTATATTTATTCCGAGTCTTGATGGTGTGGAAGAAATAAATTTGTTGAAGTATATAAATGCCTTTTGAGCCTCTGTAAATTCCAATATATTGATGAAACTAATGCGTCTTCAATGCCCACACTTCTTTCGTGACAAACGATTTTGCCATTAGAAAACATTATTCATTTATATCTGCTAAGAACGCCTAAAATAATAGTTGTCTTCCTTGAAATATTTAAAAAAACTCTCTGCTCACTGATCATAAACGTTAAAAAAAACTAATTTGGATACCGTTCTTGTCCAAATAACTTTGTTCATGTATTTCATGTGTCCAAACGTATTCAAACTTCAAGATGAATAAATATATATCACTTATGAGTGAACATAATTTATTATCTAAAAATATTTCATGGTGATATTATTATGAAATAAAATGTTCATACTTTACTGAGAAATCTATATATCATAGTTGGTCCCAATCAAACAGGGGTCTTCTTTCATGGCTTCTATCAAGGCATATATAATTAAACATATGTTTATTGAATATTTTCATGGATAGTGAAACGTAAAGCATTTTACTATTATTTTTGACGTCATCAAAATCCATTGTAACAGTAGATTGAAAATTCTTCCCGCTTGTTCTTGTGACGTCACTACGAACCACCGGCAAGTGAAGGGTCAGCTTTCTTGACATAGCTTGAATATAATATACCTTCTTTTCTATGATGACGATTCAGAGTTGGTCGAATATTACTTTGGAAAGTAGTAAGTAATATACTACTTTTTACTGCGTAGTAATATCTTTTTCAATATTAGTTATTACTTCATAAAGTAATATACTACTTTGAGTAATATACTACTTTGAGCATTCCGAAACAATAAGTAAGGCAATTCAAACAGGATTTGTAAAAATCCTCACAAAACTAGTTTGCATCTTTATAATAATCCTATATATGATATTGTAATATTATAAAGTGAGCAATGGCTCAAACATGATAAAGTGGGTGAATTCAAAGACTAAAAAAATGACTTCTTACATTATGAGAGGCATAGGTTTAATTATCCAACCCAAGCCCTCGGGTTCCGCCTGCTGATATAGGCTTTGATTTAGGGTTGAAACCCACCGCCAACTCTGGCAAGGTATAAGAGGAGTCCTACTTCATCTCATACACCCCAAGCCCTCGGGTCCCGCCTGCTGATATAGGCTTTTATTTAGGGTTGAAACCCACCGCCAACTCTGGCAAGGTATAAGAGGAGTCCTTGCTTTCAATCTCATACACCCCAAGCCCTCGGGTCCGCCTGCGGTTAGGCTTTTATTTAGGGTTAAAACCACCGCCAACTCTTGTTAGGGATAAAATAAGTCCTTACTTTCAATCTCATACACCCCAAGCCCTCGGGTGCCACCTGCCGTTATGGGCTTTTATTTAGGGTTGAAACCCACCGCCAACTCTCGTTAGGTTAAAAGGAGTCCTTACTTTTTTTTGCCTATATGGTTCGATAGAATTGCATTCGATAGGATATAAAAAGCATTATAGCATTAAAATTAGTCTATCGAACCTAGGAACTTATCAATGAGGTAGACCAAAAATGACCATCCCCTCTCGGGATTCGAACCTGCACCTCCAACATGAGAGTTGAACACGCCTTAACACGCACGGCTTTCGAGCTCCCTTTCCTTACTTTCAATCTCATACACCCCTAGCCAGAGTTGGCGATGGGTTTCAACCCTAAATATAAGCCCATAACGGCAGGCGGGACCCGAGGGCTTGGGGTGTATGAGATTGAAAGTAAGGATCCTTTTTTACCTAGCCAGAGTTGGCGGTGGGTTTCAACCCTAATAAAAGCCTATATCAGTAGGCGGGACCCGAGGGCTTGGGGTGTATGAGGATTGAAAGCAAGGACTCCTCTTATACCTTGCCAGAGTTGGCGGTGGGGTTCACCCTAAATAAAAGCCTATATCAGCAGCGGGACCCGAGGGCTTGGGGTGTATATATTGTAAATTAGGGTTCCTCTCATTCCTTATTGGGGTTGGCGTTGGGTTTCAATCCTAAAAGCCTCAATCGACATGCGGGCCCGAGGGCTTTGAGGAACTTATTTTCTTTACGATAAATTCTCCATAAATAATGAAAAGGTTGTTCTGTGTGTTGGGTCTAATGGAATCCCCTGTCTTAAATATCAATATTGACGTGCTTTTTATTTTATTAATAAGCAGTATTATATCCATTGGGTGACGTCACATACATTCACAGATCATAAATTTCATCAAAAATGCCTGTCGAATATTTTTTCAAGAAAGTAATATGTAACTAGGATATTACATATTAGTTATTACTTGAAAGTAATATCTAATATGTTTGTTCTTTCTAGTATTGCGCAGTAATATCACAAAGTAATATATTACTCGCACGCGCGTAGGGAACAACACTGAGACGATACAAATGACGAAGACGTG
>CP045905.1:4727202-4742921 GCA_013387185.1 Caligus rogercresseyi
TATGTGTATAGATGTGTATATGTTATATACACGTATATGCACGTATGTGCGAGAGTATGTGTGCTCATATATGTGTATGTATAGAGTAACCTTAATTTGAGCGCACGCGCATGAAGAGAAGAGGAGAATAGTTGAAGCTGCCTGAATGTATGAGATATGGTTGGGATACGTATGAGACTCTTTAAATAACTTGAAATCAAGTTCAAGGTCATTATAACTGTGTGTAGTGAGAAACTTTAAAGGGGCTGTGACCATGAAATGGAATTTCTGGTACATTATTAATTTCTAAAGACTATACGGTGGTTGAAGACATTAAATGAGATGCGTCGATGTTTGTGTTGTAATTAGTTAGTCTAAGCAGCGTTGATTGGGTCAGGATAAATAGTAAAACTGCTCGTCTTGCCTACTCGTGAGTGCTAATCTTGTGTTTTGATGATAACATTCAGCATGGCCCATAAATACGAACTGAGAAATCAGAAACTGCCTACTTCCTCCGATGAATTGCTAAAGATGTTCGAATCCTGAGCGTTCCATACCAAGTTGGTTAAGGAATCCACCGCCAAGGAGATGGATGATACATTCAAGAAGTGGACTGCTAAGGACGCTGCGGAAGTGACATCTACGCCGCAGGTCAAAGTGGAGAATGGAGGGGCGAAGACTTACCCCAAAAGGATCAAGAATCCACTTGTTATATTTGATGGCAGTGAAGACTTTTATTCATGAAGAATTGAGGCTCTTAGCATACTCAAAACTATTGAGGAATCGGAGGAGGAGAAGTGTAGGTGGGTTGTGGGGATAGTTCACGGTCCCGTACGTGAATTGGCCAACCATATAATTTGTGATTGCTATTGCTCTTTGAACCTCAGGGGAAGATCATACCTGAGTAAGCTGATGTACAGCCTAAAGAATGCAATTAGTGATGTGGAGTCAACGGATTAGGTGCGCGTCAAACGCCATCAAAAAGGTTAAGAAAGTATAGAGTCATTGTTCTTTGCATTAAAAATCTATGGAAAGTGGCATATGGGCCGGAAGAGGACTACGAGAGTTCGAACGACGATCAGGTCCAAGAGAGACAAGCCACAACGACAACATCAAGCGGTATCCATAGATGTTCAGCCTTCGAACGTATGTGCCATCCATTTGAAAGGATAACATACGCTGGAGCAATGTAATATCATTGTCAAACTGAGGGCTGAAGAGATTTTGCGGAAGAAGAAGACGGCCCTGGAGAGAAGAAAAAGGGCCGAAGAGTGGAGGATGTGGAGGACACGGGTACCTTAAAAGGAACTGCCCAAAGAGCCGTGCGGAAACTAGTTAGGGGCCAACCCCCCTTAGATGACGTTTCCCAAAGCAACCACATCATGGACAGCAGGTTACCCAAAGAGGATTTGCATCAAAGCTTTGGGGATGACACAATGTGGAAACTACTGATTAAAGTTTCAAGTACAACTGCCGGAAGAGTTCATATGTTTTGGACTTGTCATGCGACTTCAAGGACTAGCAGACACCTTGAATCGGGCCCGTAGATCTATTGGATCATTACGATTAACGCAGAAATTCACACGTTCGTGAAAAGTTGGAGGAGGCAGACATTGTAATCGGAGTAGTGGGTGATATCAGTAATATTGTTATTGGATGCCTACTGAACCTGTAAAATTATGGTAGAAATAAAGTAATATGAATCTATCATGGAGAGTGAGACCTTTAGTAGTTCGTGGGTTAAAGGTCCCTTTCATTTATCACCTAAGTTAATGAAATTCTGTCCATTTTATTGGAACTAAGTGATGACATCATTGCATGAGTTGGGCCGGATGGGAAGGAAATCAAATCAACAGAGTTTCTTGGTACTAACAATACAATGGATCTTGTTTCTTCATTGACTCTTGTAGGGAGTCAGGAGACTGCTGATAAGAACATGAAATTAAAGCTCATGAATACAACCATCCTGATGAATCAATGGATATAGTATGGTTTACAGCAAATAGTAAGAATTTGAGTATCAATATTAAATTCAAGCTGACAAAAGTGAAGACAACAAGGAGAGGACAAAGTCGTGTGTAATTGGCTATTTCGAATTTGTGATACCTCGGCGAATGGAGCCTGAGACGATAATTGGAAACATTTGGACATTGGAGTGACCCAGACCAAACCACGATTCATGGTTGCTTCAATAGGGGTGGAGAATGTTTGCACTCTATCCATCAAACTTGAAATTAACATACCCTAATATGAATTAGCTGTACATCTTGTTCAGTACACAGGACATAGCTAATGAGCGGAGAATATCAAGAAAATCATTGATGTTATATTTGGGGGGAAAGTTTGTAAATGACTAACTGAGTATGAAAGAACGCTGACTAGTAAAGGAAAAACATTCCTCCAACGCTGACTGTAATTAGTCGTAATTGCAGTTGTTGCAAGTCAAAAACACACCGGTAAAGGCAAAGGCAATGCCGATGAATCAAGATCTAGTTACAATAGATTCAGGATGGAATTGATGAACCGCCTATTAGAGTTCCTTCGAATGCCGTTTGGACCCAGGAATGCGTGGGGAACGTACGCGCTGATACTGCACAAAGTATATTGGCACCAAATTGACCGGCGAGGGTCGCTGAAATTGTTCAATGACAACCTATCCTCGGGAAGACGTTCATACATGTATAAACATACATAATAGCTTTAAAAATTACTCAGAGCTGAGAAGGCCAATCTCAGAATAAAGGCGACGAAGATGGATCTATTCACGCCTTTGACTAACTCGTTCGGACATGAAATTTGAGGAGTTTATATTGTTTCAGCAGAAATTAAATTGAAGTTTTACAATTATGACTATTTGTATCCAAGAGGGGTCTCCAAACCTTCCTGGGCAAAACCTCTTATTTTTGAAGTATATACCTTTGTTTGATAAGGTATCCGAGCTGTTAGTGAAGAACTCCGCAGAGACGAAGAATGGTAATGAAAAAGTGCACAACAGGAAGCATTTGATGAATTGAAAAGAAAATTACAAGGCAACACTGTTTTATTTACTTTCAATTTTCAAAGGAGTCATAAGACAAAGCTTCTAATTTGCCATTGGAGTTATGTTGACTTAAATAGGTGACGATAAAAGCCTAAAGAAGTAAATCCTTGAATGTTTATTAACGGAATTATTCTTTTAATTACTAAAAACAGTTACTGGCAACAATTGTGGTTGTCGAGCATTTGAAATACTTTTAATGAGACTTCAATTTTGACATTCTATCTGATAATTAAACTTTGCAGTGGTTCATGAAGTCAGAAGCACTTACATAAATGCTACATGAAAAGAGACTCATGGAGTACGATTTTAATATTGTATATAAACCGGACCAAATAATCAGATGCCAAAATCATTGAACAGAAGACCTGACCATGAAAAACAATTGTCAAAAAATCATTAAACTTTGGCATTCAAGTTATGGAATCAAAAGGTAAAATTCATTACAAAAAGTGCTGCAGTAACAATTCGAAAACAGAATAAAAACATGAAAATGGATGTTTAGAAGCAAAAGGATTTGGACATATGAAATGGAAACTTCTCGAGAAGAAAACAATACTCAAACTTCAAAAAGCACTTATAAACATTAGATTTTCTAATTGTTGGGGCTTAATAAGCCAAACGTGAGGTAAATCATTTTATTCGTAAAGCGTTGCAAAAAAAAAAATACTCTTGAGACAATTCGTAATAAACACACTATGACGGCTTATAATCGTAAAGCCAGTAAAAAGTATTTAATAACCTATGCATTATATAGAAATAAGTTTTGTTGTATAATGCTGATGACTATAGAGAATGTGTTCCTACTAATCTTTATTAGAATGTTATAGCTACCCTTCATACAGATGATCTATTCACCCACCCGAGGATTCAAAGACAAAGTTTCAGGTCAACGTATAATTATACTGGCCGAGGATGGACTGGAACATCGAGAGACCCATCAAGAGATTCGAAGCGTGTATCCGAGCTAAGGAGAGGAGGCAAATGGCGTCCGCGACTATTAGACAAATTTCTACAACTATTGGTGAGAGATTCATTGCATTTTATTTGGATCTGATAGGGAATATGTATAATTGATACAGTAATTACCCTGAATATTAACTCACAATAATAGAAGGGTATACCTAATACCCTGAAGCTTAGCCATAAAAAAAGCTAATGTAGAAATAATTTGCTAAATTTTAACAACTAAATCCTTTCCGAGATATGGGACAGCTATGAAGATTATAACTGAATGGTTCACATGTTAGTCTAAAGTTATTATTATTTTAAAGTGTGGCGAATTGGAAGTCATAGCAGACGTACTCAAGCATATCAACTCATACCAACCATTGTAGAGTTTGAATTAAAACTTCAGGCATATCATCATTTCACTAATGATTCAGAATACCTAGCTAAAAAACAATTGGTATAAACGCCTTGAAGGAGCTCTGGCTCAAGATAAGATTCATTTATTATCTCACAATTGGGGTATTCATCTTTCCTTTTGTGAATGAAAATTCGTCAAGTACGTCCAACAGTACATTTGGGTCTAATATACATAATTAACCCTGGACAGATACTCAATGAGTAAACACATTGTTGTATGTTTTGAATATAGTCAGAGTTAAACTATTTAAATGAGCAACATCTCAAATGAGAAGGGTTTTTAATAAGATTCATTATAAAATAATGTTGAAATTATAGTCTTTTGTGGTGTACCTCAACGGCGAATTGCTACAACTTGAGACTTAACACTGAGGGTGATATTTTCAAAGATTAATTACCTAGACTACAACAAAGACAGAGAAATAATAACCTTTCTGATTATTGCTCGACTATGAGATTCAAAACATGAACCCATTTGATACACATCAACCGCCAATATATTCTTTTCCTACATCACATGATTGTCATAATGTAGCGAAGGAGGCAGATTTTTGAGTCCTTTAAAAGGCCTACAGAAAATCTCCAAAAAGAAGGGGATGAGGAGGAGTGTCATGTGATGAATGAAAATCATAATATGACTGAGCATGTGGATCAGGAACGCCAAGATGATGACGAAGACGACAATGGAAAACAACAATAACAACAACAAGAATACAAACTGCAAGAGAAGAAGATGATACGAAGAGTAAGAGGAGCAACGTAGAAGAAAATGTACATGCGCCAGTACAAACGTGACAGGCGGACAAAGCTTAATGATCAAAACAAAGCTTACTAACCATCGCTTTTCAGGAACTTGATCTTATGCTTTTAGAAAAACAAACACGCCCATAGGACTTCGAGCAAAGACTTGACACGTAACTTCAGCAAGACCAAAAGAAGAAAGCCAAGACCAATGCAGAAGAAGACCAGAAAGATGAAGAAAAGTCTATGAGCCAAAGCATAGATGCATCTTTAAGTGAAGACAAGGGCGGGGAGAATGATAGAAAATAAGTTAAGCAAAATCTTTTGCAGATTCATTTTAGTTTTTTAACTTGGAAAATATATGTATTTGAACTTTTCTAATTCTCAAGTACTTAATAACACAAAATCACACTTTGTATACATTAAAAATATATTTGGTGGGTAGGCATATCGATGCTATTAATAGCAGTAAATAATTACTTACCGCATATATCAATGGAAGGATTCAATAGATCCTGTGGGCAATTAAACCTCAAAGTAACATGTCAATATGTCCAGAACATTGATGATAACTTTCCGAACCCAGGACGAGGGAATCATCACTCAGATGAAACAAACTCATGACTTTGAGTGTGTGTGACGATGGAGGGAAGTGGAATAAAAGTGGTCCTAGAATTTGGATTACTTGAGATATAGATAATTTTTCAACAGTCTTCGAACATTAGCCATCAAGGTCTGAATAATAATAAATATTCTCGACACCTTAGCTAATCAAAACGGACTTGAAGAAAAATACATCAACATCAACAACATGGCTGAGAAGAATACAATGCTGGTCAACATCACTCAATTGATACATGTGGCGTCGGTATAGGGTATAATCAAAAACAATTACATCTATTTCAGAATGAAACCTTCGAGCCGGGATGACAGGACGATGGACGCAAAAACTGTCAAAAATTCTCCACACTGCGAAGATCATGAAGAAAATCAACAAGAGACAGCATGACGAATCAATGAGCCGCATAAAAAGTGAAAATATAACACAACATATTATCTTTTTATGTAATTACAGCAAACGACAGGCGGGATAGATGAGGCATTTCGACTACCTTTTATCATGGGTATCTTCAAAGAAGTCGAAAAATACTTATTGGTGGAACATACAAAATCAACAAGATTCACCTTGGCCGACATCTAAGACTTTTCATCCCAGCTAGAAAAGAATGCCTGAAGGAATTGATTCGTGGGTATTCGACCAGAAAGAGGTGTGACATCATGTTGCACCAAGGAGACGACGTATTTGTGTACCAGGTCAGAGAAGATCAAATCTTTATTGACACTCAACGGACACAAATGACACAAGCGTCGTGCAAAGGATCTCCGTCAACGGAACACCGCGAGGTCCTTGGAGGAAGGAACATGGATGCTGATGCTGCACTGGCAGTGTAGTGTCAGAATCGACTATTACAACATCGAGGGACGACCACGGAGGAGCATAATGAAGCTGCGGGAGGTTGAGACGGCACAACCGGAGACGGTGAACGACATCGTGAGGGCCTTGGATCTAGAGGAACTATGGGTCCACAACATCCGCCATCAAACAATTACAGACTTTCGCCGAACCGAACAAGCCTATATCCACCAAACATCTGAGGAGGCTTGCGCAAGCAGCTCGTGTGGTAGATAACAAAATGTTTATTTATTTAGTTATAAATAACATTTTGTGCCATTCTAGGAAAGTCGAGGGCGACTTTTCCTCGATGAGGGAGCATCTATAGTATCGTCAAAGTTCAATGTGCATTGTTATTTAATCTATTTGGAATGTTTCTGTATATTTGTATATTATTTATTAGTTTGTTATATTAATAGTTCCAGATTTATTATTATATGATACTTGTATTGAATTTAAGATATTATTAGTATGTGAAGGGGCAGGTCAAGGAGGTTGACTTAATACAACTTATATTTCAGGTTTTAACATAGTACCATACAGCTTGTATGAGTCAGTCATCCTCCTCACCCAAACCGTATGTAATATATATATGTGTTTCTTCTTCTTTAATAAATACTCTTCAACGGACTCTCTTCGCGTAAGGAAGTATTACTTTTATCTTGTGTTAGTGCAAGTGCTACACCTTATCAATCCGACTCCAGCTCTACCTATAACAACTCAGGTAGATCCCCGCAACAATATGATTATCTCAATGGGTACATGAGGCTGTCTGGGTAGTAATCATATCCTAAGATGAAACTTTATAGTTACTTAATATCTCATCGATCCTGAATTATGAATTATATTTGAGAGCAGTTTAAAACAAACGTTATAGTGTCAAGGCTCTCTTTCATGCAAAAAGACACTATAATATATATATATATATAGATATATATATATATATATTATATATATACATCTTCAAAATATTTATATATATATATGTATTATTATATATTTTCAGATTTTATAGTTTTTTCGGTTTATTGATTAAAGTAATAATTGTATTCGATAATTACTATTTATTCTTCAATCTTTAAGTCCAACTATCTAACAATGAAAAAGTAATTACTATCTTTTATAGTCCACATACTAGGAGCATTAATATGGATACGTACAGAAAACAATTAATTTATATGCAATTCAAATTTAAAAACATGTAGAACAAAAAATAAAATTCATAAAAATATTATTACCTTCAAATATTTTTTCGCACTTTAAAATATTTATTTGTAACATTTATCATGGAATCAGTTTAATTGCCGTATTTTTGCTTTGATAGTACATATAAAAGTTGTGTTTTGTAATAATGGCGTTGATTTTGTCTGACTATTTTCTCTTGTAGAATTATAATAAGTCGATCCGGGAGGCGGTTGTCCTCCAGTGGATCTGGTTAACTTCTTTTTTACCGATACGCTTTGAGGAGTTTCCTAAAAAGAACAATGTCTCGAAGTTTCGGGTTCCTTTCCACAGAAGTGATTTACAACTTGGAGTGTACCTCGAAACATTTTTTCACAGAAGTCAAATGAGAGTTTAAAGTCATTAGTATGACAATGTGTAAGTTGTGCTAGTTATTGTGTAGGAGAAAATATATATTAGCTCTGAATGTGTTTACATAAATTAATTATTCGTTTATGCCTCTTAATTGGTTTATTTTGTAAGTTATTATTATTAACAAAAGGAGTATATTGTTTCTTTTTCGCATCTCCTTTGTGTCAATCGTCATCTAGGTGTGAGTTAGTGCGAGTCCACCTTTGGAGAATAAGAATTTATTCACCCTTGACCAGTCCCAGTCGCAGTGTCCAACATGTCACTTACAAAGTTTTTGAGTAAGCGCAAGAGGCGAGAGAGGAAAATATCTGCAGGGATCATTCCCGACTTTAAAGTGGTTACTCTTGGAGAGTCAGGATGCGGGAAGACATCTCTGGTTCAGTGGTTCCTTCGACAGCGCCCCCTAATGAACAAGGAGCTCGGCGCCACTGTGGCTGCATCCTTTTCCCGCCATACATTTGAAGAGTCTCCGGGAGAGGGAGGGCCCATGATGGGTCTCTGGGACACGGCTGGCTCTGAGCGATACTGTGCACTCGCAAAACTATACTACAGAGACGCCTTTGGAGCTATAGTAAGATATTGGCAAAAAATATTTATTTACCTCAAACAAAGTCATACAAAGGATCAACCAGTATGACTATATAGAGGTCTTAAAATAATGGAAAAAATACTACAAACTTAGGAAGTGCGATAGCCGAGTGCGTTAAGGCGTGTTCAACTCTCAATGTTGGGGGGCGCAGGTTCGAATCCTGAGAGGGGATGGCCGTTTTTGGTCTACCTCATTGATAGGATCCGAGGTTCAATAGACTAATTGTAATGCTATTACTGCTTATTTATATCCTGTCGGATGCAATTCCATCGAACCAATTAGGCAAAAAAAAAAAAGCTGTGACGTCACTTAGGAAATAATTTGTTATCCAAAATAGAGTAGAACCTAAGTCCGTGATGGAAGAGATGGAGATTAAGAATTATGTGTATTCGGAATGCCAAAGGATGAATTGCACTTTAAGGGTGCAAAATTAGCCTTCGATTCGTCAGGTGTCTTCTATACTAAAGAGAACCATGTCTATACGGAATATCTTGACGCTTTATCTATAGTTTGTTCTAAATTGTTTACAAGTCATCATTATCAGTCCGTAAAACTATCTCATAGCATACGTCGTCTCCATTACGGATTCTACTACATAGTTATTGACCTCTTCCTTAGTGATATTTTTTTTTGGCATACTAATAGCCCCTTAGACTTGTAGTTACACTTGTCATGAATGGATCAATTAAGACTGCTGCAAACATTATTTATGTGTTTTACAATTAGTAAACTAACTTTCCATATTTTTAAACAATATAGGAATCTGAATATGCATTTCTAAAAAAATAAACATCAAAATAAATCACACTTAAATGAGGAAAAATCCCGTGTGAATGATTTTATCTGATAACTCATCATTTGATCTTAAATAAGTATATGCAAAATAAATATTATTTAGCTATTAATTTATTGACAAACTAGTATTATATCAATTTCTTTTCTATAACAGCTATGCTACGACGTATCTGATTACCATTCCTGGGATCGCCTTCGCTACTGGATCAATGAGCTGAACGAAAACAAGCCTGGATGTCGGCTTTACATTGTGGCTGCAAGGCGGATCTTCCGCGTGAGATTGCCCTGAAAGAGTCACGGAACTTGTGGAGAAGCACAAAGCCATTTTCTTCGAGACGTCCAGTAAGACGGGATTTCAGATCAATGAGGTCTTCCGGATCATATACGATGACTACAGGGAGCAAAGGCGGATACAGGAGAAGCTTGCCTCGGATGAGGATGCAATGAGTGGAAGTATTCATTTGGGCGAGGGAAACGAGGAGTAAACCATGTTTTCTCTGCTAAGCATTGACATGTCTTGTAGACAAACCTTTCTTATTATAATAATTACTTTACAGCTTAAGTATATGCAATATTTTTCTAATTTTACATTCTATTGTTACTCTATATTTTACTTGTGTAGATCACTTAATTATAAAAAATATATGCTCTTATTCATATTATATATTAATAAGTGTTATAAAAAAATAAAGCCCACAAAAAAGTAAATGCTTACATGAAATACATTATAATAAATGTATAGCAATGTTTTAATTTATTTTATAAAGTTATATTCTTATTTTTTCTAATATTCTCTCTTTGGATTCTATTTGTTACATCATCTTTCTTCATTCCTCTGACGTCGTGCAATGGTACCATGTGTTGATAATCTAAATGTGTGGCCGGAATTTTTTGTAAGGATTAATTAGCAATTATCAGAGTCTATATCAACTAATCAAAACATTTCATAATAAATAATTTATCAGATTTTTATATGGAGATAACGTGAAAGCCCTGGTCACACCAATAATCCTTCGAGGTTAGAAAGAGCTCAGAACAAATATTCAACGCCAATTACTGCAGAAAGGTAGTCGAAAATCTGGCCCAAGGATAGGACTTTGTAAGAGGTGCGCGTGGTGTTCATTCAAACGATGTTGAATTACATTTTTGAATAAACTTGAATGTATTTTAACAAATAATGAAATAAGAAATCGTCGATATCTCAAACGATTTCGTTTTATTTATACAAAATTTGAGGGCTCATCATTAAAAAAACCTTTACGGACGAAGGATAATTTGACCAAGTATATGATAATGGCTGATTGTCACACAAATCATTTAAACTTGGAATTCTGCTGACCTAGATCAAATGCTTTATTGACAAGTGGAAGTTCTAATTATGATACATAAAAAAAACCTATTTTTCCTTTCTTCAATATTGTTCATATCATATGTACAATTATAATTTAGTTCATAATATCTACAAGATTTATGCAAAAAAAAAAATTCTTAAATTTGCTTAACATAATTTTTTGTAAGTGTCTTCAATTATACAAACATTGCAGTTAAAAGTTCGATCCACTAATAGTCGAAAGAGTCACATAGTGGTCCTGTGTAAAGTCCTGTCAGTTCACCAAAGAATTGTTTTTTATTAGTATTTTGTTCGGGTTTTCAATTATATTCATTCCGAGTCTTGATGGTGTGGAAGAAGGAATTTTGTTGAAGTATATAAATGCCTTTTGAGCCTCTGTAAATTCCAATATATTGATGAAACTAATGCGTCTTCAATGCACACTTCTTTCGTGACAAACGATTTTGCCATTAAAAATTATTTTTTATATCTGCTAATAGACGCCTAAAATATTTTGTCTTGAATCCTTTTTGAAAATTCATAAAAGTATAAATAAAATTCCTCTGCTCACTGATCATAAACGTTTAAAAAAAACTAATTTGGATACGGTTCTTGTACAAATAACTTTGTTCATGTATTTCATGTGTCCAACGTATTCAAACTTCAAGATGAATAAATATATACCACTTATGAGTGAACATAATTTATTATCTAAAATATTTCATGAGATATTATTATGAAATAAAATGTTCATACTTTACTGAGAAATCTATATATCAGTAGTTGGTCCCAATCAAACAGGGGTCTTCTTTCATGGCTTCTATCAAGGCATATATAATTAAACATATGTTTATTGAATATTTTCATGGATAGTGAAACGTAAAGCATTTTACTATTATTTTTGACGTCATCAAAATCCATTGTAACAGTAGATTTGAAAATTCTTCCCGCTTGTTCTTGTGACGTCACTACGAACACCGGCAAGTGAAGGGTCAGCTTTCTTGACATAGCTTGAATATAATATACCTTCTTTTCTATGATGACGATACAAATGACGAAGACGTGACTAATTTGAATTCACCAGTAGTCTTAAGAATCACGTGATTGTCGTGCGAATCGTTCTACGTGTCTAACTAAATTTCTACAATAGTCTTTGAAGGCCCAACTATTTTATATACAGAAAATATTTCTACTATAATCTGAGTTATAATAAAAATATAAGAAAACTTTTATATACATTTAAAAAAATATGTTTGTTTGTTTAGCTTCTATATCATCCCCACCTTTCCGGAACTCAACCTGTATCAGTCGGTAGTAAGACCTTTTAAGAACTAAAACCGCTTATATTTAGTATATTTTAAATTTACAAAGGTAGTTATATGCTCTCAAGAGGAATTCTTCCAAAATAGGGGTTCCTATCAATCCCTTCGGCTATTTCCTTCAATCTAGGTATTGTTCGAGGGCAGTCATAAGTGCAAGATGATAGTGGGGTTCTTCTCCTCTTCGCAAAGTCGACAAACGGGACTCTCAGTTTTGCTCATTGCACAAAGATGTCGATTTAAAGCTTATGACCACTGGCCATTGCCACTATGTCAGAATTTTGATGCCGCTTATACCGGAAGATTTTGTTCCATCATAGCACACATCTATGAATAATTTAGTTGGCGACAATTATTCATCGCCAGCCATTAAGTCCACCATTCCTTCAAAGACGTTCTTCTGATGGCAGTTTTCACTTGGCACATGGACTGTAGGAGGGATTCCTTCCATTGCTCCTTCCTTGGCTAATGCGTTGGCGAATAGTTACCTGTGTGTTATGTCCCTTCACCTATGCCACAGAACCTTGCAACTAGAAGTCGGATGACATTTTTGCATGCAGAGATTCTGAACTTAATAGATTTTCCGGCTTTATGTGAAGCTGCCGATCGCTGATTGACTGTCAGACAGAATACGAAGACGTTTTCCTTTCGTTTTGTTTTCCCGAGGTTACATGCAAGATCTTTAATTGCATCGACCTCAGCTTGATAAATACCGTACTTGTTTCATGTAGCCGGAGTGATCTCTGGTCAACCACTGCGTCTCCTTTTGTTAGAGCCAAACCCAGTACCTGTTTGCTAATTGATCCTTGAACCATCTGTGTTGGCAACAAGATCATAATTCTCCCGCTACAAACTTTTTCCACTTTGTAGTCCAGCTTACAAGGCCAGAAAAGGCACGCGTGGTCTGGAATTGGAACTTTATTGAGGTCCAACTGTCTGTCAAGAAACTGCAAATGCCCCTTGTGTGAACGATCAAACCAGTTCAACGGGGTATCTAGCCTGGTTTGAATCCCATTTTGTAAAGGGCGATCCACATGAATAAATGCATTCACACAACACCTCCATGATGGCAGTAGGCGTAGACCGCATTGCTCCTGTAGTACTAAGTCTTTGCACTTTGTGGAGTTCATTTTCATAACTTTACTACGTTGAAGTGTCGGTGCAAAAACAATTGCACCGTAGCTACCATGTACCTCACGTAGGTCACATGTATCCATTTTGTTGCCCTCAATCTAAGAAGTTTTTCCTAGAGATGACACACTCCAAGTGCTTGCTCCATTTTAATCCGTTATCTATGATTAATCAAATATATTTAACGGATCTTACGCTTTCTATCTTGGCCCCATTTAAGAAGAGGGAAGCATCTGCACTCTTTTCCTTCTTGAGCAGAGAATGTATTTAGTCTTATTGATACTAAAAATATATACTACTTTGCCAGTTCTGAAATCTAATTAAGGGCATCTTGCATTATTCCAAAAAGCGTCTGACGGTCCGTGCCTCTCACACAGAGTGCAAGCCATCGGCATAAGCAATAGTGTATATTGGCCATAGACGATATAAAGTATAAGAGAGATTATTCCCTTTATACCAGAGAAACAACGTTCAGCTGTATTCTGTGTGTTCAAAAATAAACAAAGTAATTTGTACTACGTCATCGTAAGCTGATCATAGAGATAGATTCTATCTCTATGATCAGCTTACGATGACGTAGTACATATGACTTTGTTTATATTGGACACAAAATTACAGATGAAGGGAATAGCTTTTATATCTTTTTAGCTCTATGGTATTGGTCCTTTCAGTAGTCACAGCAACTCTAGTGGGCACCACTGACACTTTTTTTCCTAGAGTACACGTTCTTCTTTTACGGATTATCGTACCATCCTATCGTTCTGTGCATCTATTTTTTTTGGCATATAGTTAGTTAGAAGTTTATTACTGCATCACAAAGATATACGTTATATATCTACATATGAATATATATAACCCACATACAAACTAAAGAAATGAGCACGACCACGCAACGGGGTATATGTGCTACAACAGTAATATGGAGTTACTTTAATAGTACAAGAATATAGATTACATGACCCATGATCAATTACTTTTCTTAACAATCATTTCAATTTCTTGAAAAAACAATTAATTTTTGACTGTTTTATTGTCTTGGGGACACTTTCTGTTAATCCGATAGATCTAGTAATAGGATGTTTCGCTTCTTTTCCATAGATTTTTCTGTCGTTCTTGTCATGATTTCCAGTGTCTTTAATTTTTTTGTGTTCCATTTCTGTGGTGTTTCTATCATTGTCAATATGTTGATTTTTATTTTCCTTATTATCATCAAGTTCGATGTCGTCTTTTTCAACAGTTTCTTCTTTTTCTTCAACAGTCGGAGCATCCGGGGGTCTTGAAAGCGCACTTTCCCTGCTGATGCAATGTGAAGAGTAAAATCAAAATGGAGACTTTTTAAACGCTTGTTGGTCTACAGAGAGATAGAGAACTTTTCCAAGTTGAGTTATACTGATTTTGCAACTTCAACTTTCCCTTCAATGCCACGAATAGTGCAATTGATGTTAATGATTTTAGCAAGTATATCATCGATAATGTCACCGGGTGATTCCTCGGATAAATCCTGTGAGCATCTTTTTTCCCTTACGGGCATTCCTCATTTCTTCTGCTTCTGCCCATGAAGTTGTCAGTAGAGGTGTGGATGTAGCGATAATTTTTCGCACATATTTGGCAGAAGCATCATCGTTGATATATATACAGCTCTTTTGTTTGTGTATCGGCGCCCTTCATAAGTGGGAATCCATTTTCCAAACAGATGAGGACATACGACTGACATAGTCTGTATCTAGAATTTTAATGGTCTTATTTCCACCATCACACAGTGAAATATGATCACCGTTCTTACGAACAATGATAAGCTCTTCTTCTTTGCTATCTCAGCATAAAGAAACCGTCTCTTAGTTTTGTTATGATTTTGTTGTTGTAGAGGTAAGCCCAATTCATTCTTTCCGGCTCTTTTTGGAGGGGGAGTTTCATTTGACTTGTCCTCCCTCTTTCTTTTGAACGGTTTTGTTGGTTCGGAGGGATTGGCTTGTCCCCTCTTGCCTTTCTTTTTAGATGTACCGTCTTCATTTCAGGTCGTCGGCATCTTCATTTTCTAGAGATTCGGTTTGATTCGAATCTTTTTTGATTGACTTTACTTTATAATTCCTCATTGGGAAGTTTTGTGATAATAAATTTTTACCGTTCCGCACAAATTATGTAAGGAGTTTCTCTCATAAGAGAGAGAAAAGAAGAAAAGCTTTGGACCAATAATGATCTAAAACCGTTGAAAATAGGGCTGATTCCGATGGTTGAAGTCCAAAATTGATCCGGAGAGGAAGGAAGTGCACTTATAACAATTATAACATAGTTAAAAACGTACAAGGGAGTTCCTAACTCCGCTAAAACAACTTCAACTTGAAGACGCACTGAATGACGTGTTGCTCCTTGCACAGGCTAAAAAA
>CP045905.1:4743021-4757471 GCA_013387185.1 Caligus rogercresseyi
GTTTTTTGTGTTCAACGTTCAAAAAAAAGTTGCGTTCCGTTCATTGAACGTGCGTTCAGCTGAACGCGTTTGATTTTGAATTCCGTTCACAAGCCTGATATATATATATATATATAGGTTAAAGGACTCCTTCAAAATTATGAATAGTTCAAATGTGATTTAATTGAATGTGTCTATTTTTAAAATCATATATTATTGTGGTCTTACGTATTAAAGACATTATTTTAAATGTATCGATATATACTTTAGAAAATATCCAAATATAAATCAAAGAAAATATGCTGATGATCAATGAAGTTTACAATGCTATTAGTAATTAGTAAAAAATAATTCATTCATTTCAAATCATTCATGTTGATAATTACATGCCATAATAAGATTGTTATTATTATCAATTAATTTAATTAATCCTAATGACATTTTTCATCATAAACAATATTAATTACTATATTTTTATAGTTAATAATACTAAATTAAAAAACAATACTAAACCCTTTATCATTTTCATCATAAAGTAAGATGCTTATGGGAATATTGAACCTTCTCAACAGCATGTCTTACTCTTAGACATATGCATGCATCACCCATATATCCTTCTCGTCTTGCACATTGAAATAGATCGGGGGATTTCTATGAGTCATAAATTTGATGATAAAAACATAATACAAATATAAAGTATATTTAATATATACTTTTATATATATACTGGTAAATGCTTTTAATCTCACAATTCATTTCTTGAAAGGGCTGAAATTTCTTTCAGATTTTGGTTTATCTTTTCATATTATATCATATATAAATATATTCCTATATATATATTTATTTATTTATTATATATATATAGTATAAGTATGATATGTATAAACATATATATATATATATATAAACATATATATATATATATATATATATATATATATATATAACATACACACACATATATATATATATATATATAGTATAATATATATTATATATATATATATATAGTATGTTGGCTGTGATTTTCATTATAATCTACATTAATAAACTTTAAAAAAATATTCTATTCACCCAAACTTTTTTTGCAATTTCTTTAAATTGTCATATATATTTAGACCAAATTTTCTATGGATGACTTTGAGGCGATGTTAAGGCGTGGTTTGGACTTCTTTTTTGCCCATAGGTTCGTTAGAATTGCATCACGCTGGATATAAATAATCATATTAGCTTTAAAACTAGTCCATTGAACTTAGGATCTTATCAATGGGTGACGCGAAATCGACCTTCACCATCTCGGGTTTCGAACCTGTGCCCTTAAGATTGTTATCATGTGTTCATTATTTTGATGCATAGTAATACGTGTACATAGAATCACCCTCAACCTTGACAGTTGAACATACCATTGGTACTCTTGTGTTTGGACTATTGTTTATTCTCAGAAAAAAATTATTAAGAAAAAAAGGTATTCAGGATTTCTTGATATTGGCATGCTAATATTTAAACAAAAATTTTATGTGGAGGATTTAGGATTACTAATAATATTTTTGAGCATAATATACTTAAAAAGAAGCATTTATTAGTTAATTCGGTCCTCTGACTCTCCTATGTGCACTTAGTTATATAGGTATTGATCAACTTTTTCTATGGATATGTTTGAGGATGGTCTCAAGGAAATATTAGGTTTAAAGAGCGGGCATTTCCGGAAACTGTCGGGCAAAACCAGGACGTATGCTGTTCCTATAATACGTTATTAAAAATATACTAACATACTTTTCATACTTTTCAAGACCTAATACACTATTTTGTCGTTTATTAAGCCTTAGAGAGCTGACAAGTCTTTTGCTCTCTTGAAGAAAATGACACTGAATACTACAAAGTTTGCCACTTGAAATGGAAAGAAATTATCATTTAAAGTACTAAATTTTTTGAATATATGTATGTTGGTCGTTTACAATATATATTTATTTTCATTAAAATTTATGAACGAACAATGGGTAAAAATATCCAAATTTTAAAATGTTTTGGAAGGGAATTAATGCGGGGATAAACAAAAATGATTTTACTCTAGTTTTATTGTGTTGTAAGATATGAAATCATTGAAAATGTATCAAAGCTTAAAGCCCACAATGCCATTAAAAGTTCCCATTTTTGGAAATATAATTAACTTTAAAAATAAAAAAAATGAAGTGCAAACAGTCTCTTTGCCCACAAACACCTAATACTTACTCTAATAGATATTTTGTCCTTTCTATTGATTGTGACATTAATCTGTTTGTTTGAAATGGAGAGAGAAAAACGATAGTAGAAGAAATGACCGAGAAAATGGACCCAGGAAAAAATGGCCCAAAAAATGGACTCAGGAAGAAATGATCGAATATGTAAAGGTAAACTATGGCTCACGGTAAAAAATGGTCCAAATAAATATTTGCCTCGTCTAATAACAACAACAAGGAAATAATTTATTATTACTGCAAAAACTAAATTATTTTTTGTCCTTATTTACTCAATTAAATTAGAAAGAGAATAGATAGGAGCCCGAAGAGCAGAGAGTGTGGGGTGGCCGATCTCCTTGACAAGACTGGGTTCCCACAGTCAATGAGATTGTAAAAAACCATCTGCTATGGCTGCCTGGATATCATTGAAAATTATTGATGCTGCCATTAGGGCCATCCTTGTTGATCTTGACCCAAGAACTAGATTGAAGAGACCGATCTCCACGTGCTGCATCGCAGCTTGCAACAGACCAAGATGTGGAACCTCTTCCCAGAGCTGCGAGAGGCCACATCTCACTCGGAGGCACAACGAGTGGCCAAAGCTGGCCAAAAGTTCTGACATGAGACCTAAGATGATCTGTTGCTCCCGAAAACCCTACTCTTAGATTCCTAGCCAGCAAATCTGAGAATCCACTATCAAATAGTTACATTTTATTTGAAATTATATATATTGTTTTTCTTCTTATTTATATATTCTGTTCATTCTCTACAATATGTTTTTATTATTCTTTAAATTATCAGTAGCCAGTAAGGTAGAGTTATGTAATTCTAAAATAAATCAGACAACAACAACTTATCCTCAGTATCTCTTGAAAGAAAATAGTCAGATTATGAGAACGGGACATTTTTCACAAATGTATTTTGTATATATTTGGTTTTTTTAACGTGGGTGGATTTTATATTAATAATAAACTGGCACCTGTGGTTGGCCATTGTTTATATTTACATCAGGGCCCCGGGGATGTTTGGATGATAATAATTTAATATATTCTAAGGTTACTGATTTACGTAGATTCCAAAAATGCCACTAAAAATATCGTACGAAAAATGGTTTGGCCTTTATGGCTTTTTTTAATCATGATACAATACTTGTTCATACAAAATTGATATTTTCTTTATTTTCATCCCAGATATCGAAACTATAAAAACTGTTCTGAAATGAATTTACCTACACAAAAAATATATTACATATGATTATAGTCAATAGACTTGAAACAAAAAATATATACCCACTTAAATAGAACACTAAAAATGATCAAATTTTTGAAATATAAAGCCTATTTTTTCGATTAGTACGAAAGATATTTCAATAATTAAAACTGATTTAAAATGCACTGGCATACTAGAAAAATAAATATTCATGACATTTGTGAGTATTCTTACTTTGCACGAAGATAACTGGGCGTGAACCATTAGAAATTATGAAAATCATGATTATCAAAAAAAGGCCATAAAGGCCAAACCATTTTTCGTACGATATTTTTAGTGACATTTTTGGAATTTACGTAAAAAATGGACTCAAATTAGAAATTTCAGCCTGGGGGCAAACCTTAACGGGGATATTTTTTCAAATCACCTATGTTTACAAATTTAGGTTGTTGTGATGACGTCTCACAGAGGCTGCCAACTGCATTCTTGGAAGAGTAATAATATAGCCAACCTATTAAAGAAAAGGAAAAGAAAGAGAAAAAGAAGAGAAAAGTGATTGACGTCACAAATCAACTATCGAACGTATCCCTATTTTTGTTCATTTCTCCGAGCCCCTTTTAACTTGAGGACGTACTCTTTCCTCTTCTTTCTCTCTTTCTTTTCCTTTTCTTTAATAGGTTGGCTATATTAATACTCTTCCAGGAATGCAGTTGGCAGCCTGTGTGAGACGTCATCACAACAACCTAAATTTTTAAAAATAGGGATTGAGAAAATATCCCCACCTTAATTTGTTACATAGTGTTATTAAACAAATCATGCAAAAAGGAACCATCACATCGTGAACATATACATGTAGGAAAAAGACGACAGTCATTGTTATTTAACTTGCTTGTAAACATAAAATTTCAGGACTCATAAAAGTCCTTCCTTTCATAAGGACAAATATATGTTTTACGCAAACACCTATTGTTAATGAGACTTTGCTATATTTTAAAAGCAAAATAACTCCAAATGCCCTATTTGTGTTGTGTGATAGCGTTTAAAACTATAATAATAGCTTTTCTATTCTTGTATATGATTCAATAAGAAGGCGTAAGTAAAGATTACGAGTAACTTTGTTCTCTCTATTTTTTTAATTTGAAGTTCAAATTTCATAATTTTAACATTATGAATCCGAGTTTAAATAAACTCTTATTTGAAACCTCAATATAACATAATTGTTTTAGGCGGTAGACTTATAGATTCAAACTACTATAAACTAGTAGCAGAGAGGCCATAGAAGGCTTGGTTTAAACCCCAAACTGTCATGGTTGTGGGTGATAAAAACAGAGGGTTCAATAGTATTTATATCAGGTCTTAAAGAATAGAAAGAGAGAAATGGCGTCATTTTAGTAGACTTTTTGTTGTTGTTAAAACCTAAGTAAGTTGATGATATCGCTTGACATTTATTGCTGAATTCCCTTTTATCTATTCCCAGACTATTTCATAGCTTCACAAACTGGGGCAGCCATTTTGAGTCTATATGCGAATTCAAAGATATCTTTATGTGGAATGAATTTTTCTGCTTGGTTGAGGTTCCAAGCATGTAAGTCGGTAGTTGAGTACCCTCAATAATCCATCATTGGTGCCTTCAAAACCTCATGTTCCAAATGATAGTATGTAATCTCTGATAACGCATTCTGTCTCAAACATAATAGAATCGAAGAGACCATAGAAAGTATTTATGTATATGCATTTAGAGATAATGTTATCACGCTTCTATTGCCTGTTGAGATTCAAACTCATAGTATATTATATATACACACAGTCTCTGTGTCGCATGGGTCTCAATCAATTGCTACTCAAGATTAAATATATATTTATCATCAAAAGTATAGTGTAAAATCAAAATACACAATAGAAGGAAACCAAATAAATAAATCTAAGACATGTAAGAAAAAATAAAAAAACTGCAAAGTTTGCTCTGGAACCACGCAGCCGAAGTCGTGAAGTATTTTCCATCCTTGTCACCACAATATGAAATCGCTCAGAATAATCATTAAAATGTTTAAAAAGTTCATGAAGATATGAATGAAATTGATTATGTGTTACCGTTTCATCATTTATACTATATGGAATTTTATCTTTAATCTTTGATATTTTAAATGTATGGCTATTTACTTGTTATAAGAATTTGTGGTCTTTAAACGGAAAATAATTTTAAACTACAATGTTTATGTATGTTTTTATGAAACACAACTTTCCTTTTTATTATCTATTATTTATATATAATAACGCATTATTTATATAAAATAGAATAAAGACCTTGTTTATTATAAAAATATTAAAGAACATTATAGTTCAAAAATACCGTCTATAGAAAAAAACTAAATATATTATGAACTAGAGGCATATATACACTCAGAGAGTGCAACCTCCGCCGTCACGGGGGTCCTTATGAGCCTTCCGAGGCGGATTTTTCAAGACTGGGGCGGCGTAGAGGGACGGGGGAGGGTTTCACTCGACGGAAATTCCGAGAGGAAGACGCTCCCGGCACCCGATTTCACAGCACAGCGACATCTATTGGCAGAGTAGGCTAACTTGAAATATTTATTAGTATTTAGCTCATTTGCATCTTAATTCTACACTCAGAGATGCCAAAATTTAATCACTTGTTCCTTTTGGCATTTCCAACAACTCCACAAAGTTTCATCCGAATCCGTTTGGTACTTTTTGAGTTATCCTGCTGACAAACAAACCAACAAACCAACGCCAGGGAAAACAATACCTCCTTCGGCGGAGGTAAATATTAAAAACAAAACTTATTTTCTATTCCAACTAAGTCGTAGATCTGATGAACCTGAGGCATTGACGTGCATTGGAGGAAATAAACCTTATAGAGTCTCCAGCCCACGTCCACGAGATGGATTAATATAAGGAATTAATGCATAAGTAAACCATCTGAGGTCTTCAATTTGTATATAAGAATTATTGGTTAATATATTTGCTATGAATGATTTAATATTTAGCGACAAGAGCTATATAGCCTTATGATAGTATGATGTGTTTGTTTTCTTATGAAGGATCCGAACAAATCGAGGCTTTGATGGTATTAGAGTAGATAATGTCCAAAAAGCACATTTGAATGAAGTACTTGTTAGTATTTAATAAAGCTTTTAATTTAATATTGTTACACTATTATCTTTTAAAATTAGCAAAATAGAGCAATCATCACAATAAGGACATGACGCATACGTTTAATTGTTATATCATCCATGGCGGTAAATAGATTCTTACTCTGACGATAAGACGAAGAAAAACAAAAAGAGAAGTGTAAGTTCTCAACTATGACGAGCTTCCAAGAATGACATATTTCTATAAATTAGGGAGTGAATAACTAGAATGTGTTCCTACAATGTATGAATTGAATGGAAATCTTTTATTGTACCTTTGGTATACATTTGAATCAAATATGGTTATATAAAGGGTAGGTGAATATTGTTTATTGCCAAAGCGAGGCGTGTGTCAATCAATTGTTGAGAATGTGTCTAGCAACTTGAGTGAACTCATGGATTTGAAAAATATTTATTTAAGTTCTTACATATATTGTAAAACTGCACATCTCTGAGTTTCTAAGCTCTTGTTTATATATTTGAATGCGAAACATACGTAATAAACAATTTATATATATATATATCCTTCATTATGAATACTAGTATCAATAGTTATTCATGAACTAAGAATCAATAAATCATTTGATGTGTTTAAGCTTAGATTTAGGATACATAAAATAAAATATTGGGGATATTTTCTCAAATCACCTATGTTTACAAATTTAGGTTGTTCTGATGACGTCTCACACAGGCTGCCAACTGCATTCCTGGAAGAGTATGAATATAGCCAGCCTATTAAAGAAAAGGAAAAGAAAGAAAAAAAGAAGAGGAAAGAGTGATTGACGTCACAAATCAACTATCGAACGCTATCACTATTGTTTTTTTGTTTGTTTTTTCCTCATCAGCAAGGCCTTTATTTATCTAAGTGACAAAAAGTAACATACTTAAATAAATAGTAAATAGGAAAATTGTGCTTTTTACAATAAAACATAAACAAACATTCTAGTTTATATTAGTTTCCAATTGTTGTTCCTTTCTCCGAGCCCATTTTAACTTTGAGCATTGTTCTTATTTCATTAACTTATACATCAATAAAGGATTGAGTTATGTATATTTAAATAAATCTCATAATAGGAATATTTTAATATAGGAATAATCAGTTTAATCATAGGTAATTTAAAAAAAAAAACTTAATACAGAGGATAAATATAGAGTTGTAACAGCATGAGGATGGCGGCGAAAGGAAAAGGTGAATCCTGAGGATAAAATAAGGTTAGATTTTGTTGAAACTAAGTATTAAAAAATAACAATTAACCTTTATTCGTTAACGCGAAACCAGAAAGACAGATGCAGTAAAATGTTATTAAACGCTTCCTCTGGTGTCTTGCCCTAAGCCTCCCGCCACATGAATTCAACCAAATGACTGGGCAACATGCTGGAGTTCGTACCATTCATCTGAACAAATCTCTTTTTCATCAATCTCCAGTAATTCTCGACCGCTATATTGGCTATATTAATACTCTTCCAGGAATGCAGTTGGCAGCCTGTGTGAGACGTCATCACAACAACCTAAATTTGTAAACATAGGTGATTGAAGGCTTATAGATATTTCCTAAGATTATTTAATTGCATCTCTTTCCTGATTACCAAATGTTACAAATAAATTCTATTAAGATATAGCATTAAAAAAATCAAGCTGCATCCATTTCCCCTCAATCAATTCCATAACAATATATTATTTATTGACCGAATGCATCTAGGATTTTGTATTGTTTTGAATTGAGTTCCATATAATCCCATTATGTTACAAGTATATATTTTTATATTTAATATATTTTTCTACAAAAATCATAACTTTGTTCATTTCAATTTCCTTTTCAGGAACTCTATAAAAGGTTATTTCCTTAAAAGGATGATTAAATAGTATTACAAAAAGCCTCTTGCAATAATAAAACTAGAGGCATATATAAAAAAACGTCCTCACTTTTTTTGGAAATTCTTTTTAAAGAAAAAAAACGTCGTCACTTTTTTTATTTTCTAAAAAAACGTCCTCACTTTTCTAAAAAAAAAGTCATCACTACGCATTACTTTTTTGGAAATTCTTTTCTAAAAAAAACGTCCTCACAACGCATTACTTTTTTGGAAATGTTTTCTTAAAAAAAACGTCGTCACTGAACACTAACGGAACGCTGAACGCAAAAACATTGAACGGAACACTATTTTTTTTAACGCTGAACGCTCACAAGCCTGGATATAAGTCAAAAATAAAATATATTGTACTTCGCAGATGTCTCGTATTGAAATTTGCGTTTTTGACAAATTGAGGCGGGGTCCACGGAGAGTGCCCGAAGACCGTTAGGGGTCCACGAGCCGAATCCAGTTGGGAACCACTGCTGTAGCTTTATTTCATTGGGTTATTGATACAGAAGAAAAAGTGTAGTAGTGATGCCATTACCATTTAAGGGTACCAAAAAATAGGAAATGAGAATTTGCATACTTAAGTGACTATTTCCGAATTTAGCATGTTCAATATACACATTTCAGATGAGAAAATATCAATACATCTCCAAAATTATGGAAGGATACACTGAATAAATAACAACTCTAGACATTTACATTAATCATCTACTCCTTTAGATTTGGACCACCAATCCTAGAGATATAAAGATTTAGAAAGTTTATTCCCTTCAATAGCAGAGAAACATCGATCAGCTGTGCCCAATATATAAACAAAGTAATTAGTACAACGTCATCGTAAGCTAATAATACAGATAGAAAGATTTGTTTATTTTGGGCACAAAAACGTATTCCTCTCAAGAATCCAGTAAGCTCTCCTTGTCTTTATATCTCTATGCACCAACCTCAAACCTCTTTGAACACGTATAGGGACTAAAAACCACACTTGATTATTAAGGCGTCGTAGGAATTGAAAAAAAAGAAAAACCAATAATAAATGTTCATAGATATCGTAATCCAAAGGTATGTTATTAAACATTGTAGTCCCTTAGAATGACATCACTGGGTAATACTTTTGTCATTTATGCATTTTTTCTTTACTCATTCTAACTTGGTATTTAAACTTTGACTGAACAAGGGATAATAATAGTATTCGCTTCTTCACTTCATTGTTAATGATATATATAACTAGAGGCATATAACACTCAGAGAGTGCAAACCTCCGCCGTCACGGGGTCCTTATGAGCCTTCCGAGGCGGATTTTTCACGACTGGGGCGGCGTAGAGGGACGGGGGAGGGTTCCCCTCGACGAAAATTCCGAGAGGAAGACGCTCCCGGCACCCGATTTCACAGCACAGCGACATCTATTGGCAGAGTAGGCTAACTTGAAATATTTATTAGTATTTAGCTCATTTGCATCTTAAAGAAGCACTCAGAGATGCCAAAATTTAATCACTTGTTTCTTTTGGCATTTCCAACAACTCCACAAAGTTTCATCCGAATCCGTTCCGTACTTTTGAGTTATCCTGCTGACAAACAAACCACAAACCAACGCCAGTGAAAACAATACCTCCTTCGGCGGAGGTAAAATATATATATATATATATATATATTCATTGTTAATTATATATATATTATACAATCTTGAACGGATTTCAAGATGGATTCCATCTAGCTCGTACATTGCTCTTCCCTTGTTGTCCTTCTCATTTTATCAATAAACATATTATCAGTTCCATCTCTTTTAAACCTTTATTTATTGCATGGTAAACGTTAATAATATTGTAAGTGAGAAAAACATAATTATTGTTTTAATGACATCAACACTATATTATTTACTCATTTTACATATTGCTTCCTGAATCATTATAGTTATTTGCTATATAAAAGCTTTGAATACAGAACTATCTCAACGCCAATCACGATCCAATCTTAAATATAAGAAGAACTAAAAATGACTGAGTGTTTATTTGAATAATTATATATCACTTTGACGATTTGTTTATATCAATAAATAAAAGAATTATTCATCTATGACGTAAGAAGGAAGCCAAGTAAATTTATTATGTGTACAGGACAATACATTCTTCCATACCTATAAAGCCAAAAGATGTTAGTTAGACAAAGGTTCCATAAATCACCAAGTTAAAGCTATATTTTTATCTTTATTTGCGTGAAACCCGCTTTAAAAAAACAATGATTATCTTGGCTTTATTTTCTGAGTCATGTTTGTACGTCATAATATTATACTAATTAGAAATTTGAAACTTTGCATGTATTTTTCTCAAGTCATTCCTAAAAATAATATATTTTAGTCAATGTGTGATTAAACAATATTATTAATTTATAATAAATATTGTAGCTTTTAAAATGAGGAAAACGGTGTTGCTTCTCATTACTTTTATATCCTTAAATAAGCATTACTAATCAACTCAAGCCCACATGGTTAAATTGATTGTGTGTTATAGATAGGGCTAAGATCCTTAACCATTAGTGCCGAAACGTAGATTTTTTCAACGCGGCAGTAAAACAGCTCTACAGCACATCTAAATGCATAAATTATATGCAAAATGCGTGTTTATGTCTTTGTTTGAGTATTTAAGAACCACAGAAAAAAGTTGATCCCTATAAGTTATATGTTCAGTTGAAAATAAGCAATTGATTTGCAATGGTTGCAAATACCCAATTATTTTCTGACGGGTCAGTACTATTTGTGTTTGATAGTGGTCTTATGTCATAAGTAATTTTAATTTTATTTCTTTAAATTATTTTTAAGATACATATCTTTCAAATATATTACATACTTAAACCTCAAATTAGAAAATAAGGGTCTCTTATTTTTGTTTGAAAATGGCACGTCGAAAAATCTACGTGTCGGCACTACAGCACAAAAAATCATAGTTATGATAAATTGTGTCTACATTCAATCTGAGTTACTTTGAACTAAAATTATACTTTTCTTTTCATTTGAGCTTATAAAATCAACAATTTTATTAATTTTTACCAAAGTTTTGAAAATAAATCATTTTTCTAGAATCACCACGAAAGAAATATTGAGTGTGGTGTGTAATCAAGTATATATTGCCATGAGGCACATTAGTTACATTAGTAACTAGTCTAAAAATAAATAATAAAACTATAAAATTATATAAATAAAAAATAAAAACAATTCGAGTATTCTCGAAGATATCGATGAAATGGGGAGTGTATAGGTATGGGGCTACCAGAAGTTAACTGTGACTGTGACGCTGTCATAAGCAAAGTCAAAAACATATTATACAAAATGCAAACAGTTAAAGACGAAGATCTTTCTTTTATCATTCCAATTACTTCTTTATATTCAAAAATTTATACAGATATGAATTTTTATTGAAATGCTTTATAATGTGATTGTTTCTAAATTATTGAATGTTTTCTTATATTTGTTTCGTTTAAATAATTGTTATTTATTGATCATTTATTCATGATCGATTCTGTACAAACCTTTTTGTATATCTTTGGTTTAATTTGATTAAATATATGCCCACTGGGCCAAGAATAAAATACCTTAAAATTCTTCTATAACTTTTTTCCTATGTATGCTATAAATGAAACATCGTGTTTCTCTCCATGCTATATCAAAAATTTAAGGCACACAAGAGTTTGTACATAGGAAACCCAGACAAACATTATGATATCCAATTTTTTAACATTAATCCCTCACGTTATATATAACAAAAATAGACGAAAGCCTACTTAGTTAAAGCTGATGATGATTTTTAAAGCTTTTCTATAGATACCAAGATCATAATCCATCATGCTAATCATGCTAATAATCATGTATTAACAACACAAAAATTACTGTGAACAATATCACATTATAAGTACTACTTACTTACAACCCTTATAAATGTAAAAAAAAAGTCTGAACTCATATTCCTTAATCCTTAAGATAGTTACTTAACCCATTACTTCCATTACGTACTTTAAAGTACGTGTTGTAACCTGATTTTGAGGTATTATGCTGTTCAAATACTTTATCTTAGAAGCTTATTTTATAAATAAAATAGATAGATTTACGTGTTAATAACATTCATTATTATATTTCATTTACCGACAACTGATTCAGTTTGTTATAAATAGTCAAAGAATAAAGTAATATTTCAAAATGAAAAAATCTGTGCTCCCATTAAGTTCAACCATTAAAAAAACGTAAGTATTGTCACATTTTTTAAAATTTTCCTTTATTTACTTAAGATATAGTTCCAAACTTTTTCTCAATGAAAAAAAAAATGTCTTAATTGTAGTTTTTGTGGTCAAAATTATATTGTAGATTTTGAACGTACTTTAAGTACGTGATGGAAGATGACCTGAAAATTTGTGTTTGTTTATTATACATATTATATCGTTATAATTATTTTTTTGGGACATTCAGAACTTTTGGACTTAGCACAATTGAAATTTTGGATCTACTTGATGACTACCCTCCAAACAATCCAACGGATATTGTGATTTTCTTTCCTCTTGAGATGATTAGATAGCTATATACAGCATCTTCCAAATAATGTATTGGGAAACGAGGGAAGATACATGCAACAACTTTGGAAAAATGTATCTCCAGATCAAACTATGAAAACTAATACAATACACTTCGCAAGTATCCCAAATCCTAAAAATAAATTATGGAAAGTACAACCTTTGATGGACGGCATAAATCAAACTGCAAAAATGTATGTTCAAAGAACTGAGTATATTTCGATCGATGAGTCAGTGGTGAAATTTTTTGGACCTCATCCCCTCAAACAATTTTTGCGTGGAAAAACAGTACGCTTCGGTTTCAAGATCTGGTGTGCATGTACTCCATTTGGAGAGCTCCTCTATTGTCTTCCCTATAGGGGAAATACAAAGATTACACCAAGAGGACTTGGACAGGGTCCAGATGTGGTCGTTTAAATGGTAGAGCAACTTGATCTAAAACAAGGCCATAAGATTGTTTGTGATAATATATTTGCTTCTCTTGACCTTATGGATTATTTGGGATCTAAAGGCCTTGGAATAGTTGGAACAATGAGGCAAAAAAAATATGAATCTACCAACACAAAATCAATGAACAAGGCGAACAAGGTTTTATGAAATATGTTTATATTGACAACTATTTGTGCGTTACAGCGTGGAAAGATTCAGGGTCAGCTTTCATAGGGTCAAACTTTTTGGATTCAGAGCTAATTGGATATGTGAACAAATACAATCGAGAACAACCAGATCCGGCAGCAGGCCAAGGCTTTTGGAGGGACCCTACAGTTGTTATGGGGGGGGCACAATTGGCACATTCATAAAATATTGGGCCCACGTCACTCAGTGGGCGGGCCTCACCCCCCTGGGGCCCGCACATCCCGCCGGGCCTGAGAACAACGGAAGAAGATACCCACAGCATGCCCTAATTCATCTATCGTTTAGAGTCAAAATATGGCTTGCTGGATAACTCAGTCTCAAATTATAGAATTACTTCGCGGACTAAAAATGGCATTGGGCATTATACAACTGGTTTCTGAATGTCCAAATGGTGCAGGCCTGGCGCCTCTATAGACGAGTTGGAAAGCTAAAAAATGTAAGGAAAAGGAAAACAAGCAAAAGAGATCTTTTTTTCGCTGCTAAAGATGTGATGTGGTCTTCACCCACAATACTTGACGGACTACCACACAAAAAAGTAAATGAAAATAAAATATTGTTCATAGGTATTTGCATAAGTTATAAAGCAAATAATTTGTAAGAATTGTATATAAATGAAAATATTTATTTTGATATGCTTAGTTTCTCAATAAAAGTAAAAAGTGAAAGAATTTTTTTTCCTAGTTCTTCCATCACGTACTTTAAAGTACGTGGCCATTGCTAAGGTCTGAGGGGCGGTAGAGAAAAAAAATATCATTATTATCCATATTTATACTAAAAGAATAACATATCAAATTTTCAGCGAAAAAAAATAATTTTAAGGGGTCATGGAAGTAATGGGTTAAACCAT